>WSTH01000327.1:0-28200 GCA_019616345.1 Ceratobasidium sp. 395
GGGACATGGATAAAAAGGCTAGGTGCGCTATTTGGCGCTATTTAGCCCCAGTTAGCCCACCATGGTTTTGCAGACGAATGATGGTTTAACTCTTCGCCTGGGGGTTCACTCTTTTATATCCAACGACTGGAATATGAAACTGACTAGAGTGGTGAATACCCGGTACGGACTAAAAGTAAGACCAATACGCGGCTGGCGTACAAGGTTGGTCCTTGTATGCAGTACAGGAATACCCCAGGTGGTGACCGGGGCACTGGAAGAAGGCCAGGTAAACCCCTCCGAGGGGTACAGTATTCATTGCTTTCTGTAGCTTAGCGGTCACGGCAACACTGACGACACTGTCGGAATGGCGAAGCGAACGGTTTTTGGCCATCGTTCACAGATTCTGGAGCGTCGCCTTCGGCAACATCAACCCCGCTCGCGAACTTATCAACAGTTCGCACCAAACACAGGATTTGACTAATATCAATATTGGTGACGGTGATAAGAGCAAAGAATTCGGAGCGTACTAGATGGAGCGATTGGTTTATATCTGTTTTAAGTTGTTGGTACTGGGCATTTTGGCTGTCTGTTGAGCGCATCATCATTCAGCTTTGGAACCCTTCCCTTCGATGGCGTTGCCAACGGCAACGATGGAGCAAGATTCGAGCGATTAAGATACATGTTAAAGGTTTTAGCATACGCTTACTGTAGAGTTTTGTTTTCTTTAGATCACATGTTTGCAAAGGTGCAAGTCACGTAGGCCAGCAATCCCGCTAGCCTTTGAGCCCCATTGTTGGGGTGAATGCAATTATCCAGCACGTCGGAAGCTTTGAGGGCTAATAATCTATAGCCAGTGTTGGACCGTACGCTGACACAAACTGTACGGAAACTCTCTATTTATGTTCGGCGTAGTCTCACTGTCGATGCTACGTGTGCGAGAGACCCGCCGAGCTGAAACACTGCGCGCCCCACAGCCTGTATGCGCTGCCTCACATCTACGTCCGCTAGCTGCACGGTCAGCAGTCTTGTTCCGCCGACGCTTCAGCCTTTGCTTTTCCCTCGACCCCTTCACTTGACCTTAAAGACGTCCCCAAAGGGTGCACGGCCGTAGTATGCGATATCCTTTGGGAACTGGGACTCCATTTTTGTTTGGTTTGGTTAAAGTAAGTCAATTTTTGTGCGTCTGCGACACATTGCAGCCGTTAACTCACCGACGCGTAGAAGATCTGCCGGGCAAGACTGCCACAGCACGCGGTTTTCTCCCTCTTTACGCTCTAGGTGAGTGGGGTCCGCCTGGACGATGGCATAGCTGTCATCCTGAGGGATTCACTCCTGCAATATGACAGCATCTAACATTTGCACACTACCTCCTGCTCCGTCCCTCTTCTGATGATTCCTATTCTGGGTTTGTGCGCTTTTCACTGCTTTGCATGACTAGTACCCCGTTCCTCTTGTACACTCATCTTGTTTTGGTCATTTTCCTTTCAATTCGGCCTGATTGCGTCTGATAACTGTTCTTCTCTGATTCATTTATCTACTGTCTGTCGTTTCTTGTTTTATTTTTTCACATGTTACCTACTGTACGTCTACACTTTGTGTCTAGCATGAGGTGGGGCCCGCCCTTCGCCTAACCCGTGTGATCATAAACCCCCAGTGACTCTGTCACCCAAGCATTGAATTCCTCTAGCGCGGGGCTGAAGATGTTCTATGTTGATACTGAAGTCACTGTTTTACATTGGTCTTGTCAAGTTAGCTCGACGTACATACCATTAAGCTCCTCAACCTGAAGTCAGTGTCGTGCCAATAGTTCCTGTGTCAAAGAGTTTTAGGATTATTGTGGCCAGCTATAAAAACCATCAAAGCGTACAAAGTTTGACTATCAAGTGCTTACACCATCTCTACTTGCGTTTGTGTATACATTCACCAACTACCGGTCATGATAGAGGCAGACCGTTGACTCGGTCAAAATTGATAGCACAACATCTGCAAAATCCCAAATTCCCCCTGAGCGCTCATGAGTGCTCAAAACCCGCCTGAGCGAGTGAGCCACCCCCCCCTTATCTTAGGCGCTCACTGACCGCATTAGCTTAGGTTCACGATCAATCATGACCGTATTACACATGGCGATGGAACTCTCAACAGCCCAATACGGCGGCTCAGTTAGCCTCATTTGTCACAACCCGTGAGGAAGTGAACTTGTGGATGTAGTTTGACTGCTTGACAACTCTAGATGTCCCAGAGGTTGCCTAGCACAGTGAGAAAGGGGGAAACGACGAGGTGAATCGTTCTTGGGGTTAACCAGAACGATTCGCAGCGTTTATATATTGCAGAAATCAACTAAGCGACAGCTAAGCGATCTACAAGCGAGAGAAGACAGAGATACATCTAAGCGCCGCTTGTACAAGCGTACTAGGCGACGGCAAGCAAACGAGACACATGAGAAAGCAAGCAAGCGAGAACTAAGCGATCTAAGCGGGGACAGAACTAAGCGACGGGATAAACAGAATAGGAAGACGACACATGAAGGGGGGGGAAGAGAAAGAGAGATGTCTTGATCAAGGATCATGACATCATTAGTACACCATTCGTGCTCATGAGGCTCATGAGCCACTGGTGCGCTCATGAGCTCCATGAGTCCGCCGGCGAGCTTCATGAGGCTCATGAGCAACGCCCTGATTTGGAAGTATATATGTTTTTGGCTCTTATCTGACATTCATAATTATATAGACTCGGACATAGGCGCATTCCTATTTAAATTATGTATGTATCTACAAGACATTACGAGTCGGAATAGAAGTCCAAAGTTCTTGTGCAGATGTGAACTAACTCCAGAACGAGGCAGCAAAAAGAATTGTAAGTTCAGTCAACAATGCACGGAAGGGAGTGAACGACATACAATGTAATCGATGGCCGCGTCCAATCTGCTTGTTCGCGTTATATCTCGCTCGTATCTAGAAGGGAAGCATTAACTGCCGTTATTTGAGACATTGAAGGGTGCGTACCATACGTAAAGACAATCACTATTGCGCCGGAACAAAAAAGTCGAGCGGCGTCACGTCGTGGAATTGGTAGTTAGCTTGCATAATTGAAACGAAGAGATGGCATACCAGGTTGTCCACCGCCGAATTATGTTATAGGGTGTTGATAATTTATCCTTTTTTTCACCATTTACTTACGACTTACCAATAAGACCAGACTTGAGCCCAGCTCGTCTAACTTGTGTAGATAGTAGTCTTAATAGATACATCTGCACCCTATAGCTATAGCGACCGACTACCTCAGTTAGGTTTAGATAGTTCCCACTTGCAGCGTCACTAGTTTCCAGGCCGAGGATCCAGCATTCCTGGATAAGCCCAACGCATCATAGCACACTCTGTGAGAACACTTCCCTTTACTAAAGGAACCTCAGCGCTTCGCTACTAGTGAGTGCTCTGTCAAGTTAGACGGATTAGACTCAGTCTTGTCCACTAGTACTGTTACTGTTATGATCTTACGGCACCGTGACCAGACACGTCTTAACTGACCGTGTACGCTTGAGATAACGAACCCTGCCTTACTAAGTTATGTTTGATCCTACAAGATAGCTTCCCGTTACTACACAGTAGCTCTCAGCCACTACACCTTAGCCGTTGCCTTCGTCATTTTGCCAACGCAAGAGTTACTGCCGCGTAACACTAGCTGTGGTAAAGCCTGCTGGTATAGTCACACTTGTAGAGGGGAGCGTTGACAAGGTAGAACAAGCCGAGGATACTCAGCTTGTTCTCCACTGTACATATATATACTATGAGGTACATGGTCTGTGCGTATGTGAGTCATACATCATAGAGCGAGGCAGTACATCGTAGAAGTGGGCAGATACGTGAAAACAAGTCATAGCCACAATTGAGTGGTGGGCAAGTAAGCGCTGCACAGGCTGTGCTGCTGGTGTAAGGATTGCTTACAAGGAGGCTTACGAGAGTCAAGACACGAGACAGAGTGAGGAGGCGTGTCAGTGCTAAAGTTCGAGGCCAAACAAAAGGAGGGGAGGTAGGCATGCAGTGCGTAAGTTGTGGGACGTGAGAACGGGTCACAACTAACAGTACCCTCAGGCCAAACACCACCTCACCATTGCCTTGAGTGGCCTGGCTGCAGCTGCCACTAATACTAGAAGGGTGGTCAGCAAGTTCTCGCACAAGAACTTCAAACTGGTGTTTGAATCTCACCTGGCAATGCTCGTGCAATTGTTCAAGTCCAAGTCTGCCCACGGTGACCTCACAGCTTAGCTTAAAGGACTGCATGGTGAGATGACATATATAACTTAATACATAGCCTCAGTTGATACTAACCCAAATACAGGGGGGGATTGCGCCCTGCCACTACTCAAGGTCTGGGCTTTGACTTGCATCCCCCTGGCCACGTTCAACAACTATGGTGCGGAACCCAAGCGTTGAGCAGCTGCACAAGGTATGTATCAAGTGAATCCTTGTATTTTATACTGATACTGTGCTAGGACAAACAACCACAACTGCTGCGTCATTGTGCCCAAACGAGCCAAACACCCCTCTCTTGACCTCCGAAACCCTCAAGCACCCCGGCCTCAGCACTGAGATGAAAGTGAAGATCATGGAAATGATCTGCCTCGTGTCTGCCAAGGCCAACCTTCTCTCCTAATCCCGTCCAACTCTGCTCATTCCTCCCAATAGTACCAGGGTCTCTGAACCAAGGTCAACGGCAATAGTGATGACTCCAAGGTCCAGGTGCATTGTGCCGGGGCTTTGCCAGATATTTGTGGCCAGCCTGGACCATTTGCTGAGGCCGAGCCGAGGCAAAGGAATGCAATAAGGAGATGGTGGATCATGAGGGTGGCCATCTGGAAAAACCTGGATCATTAAATAGCTCTAATTAGGTCTAATTATTGGGTTAGGGGAATTACCAACCCCCCCTATTGATAAGAAGAATTAGACCAAATTAGAACTTGGGGTCTCTAATTAGGCCTGAGTATTGCCAATTATTGCCAATTATTGGCGAATTGGGATTTCCAACCCCAGGTTCTTTTTTGAATAGATGTAGTAATGTCAGTGGGGACCCCGCTTGCAGAGTTCCCTGCAGGGTTCCCCCTCCCCTTCCCCCCCTTTCCTGCAGCGCCAGAAGAGGGGAGGGAAAGGAAAGAAATTTGAGCAAAATTTGCTGTGGGAACCCTGCAGAGAACCCCCTGTTCCTGCAAAGATACCACCACATTGACATGGGACCCAAACCAGTAAATAGGAAAAAATCAGGGCTTTTGAATGGTATATAACACTCCTCAGTAAGAAAAATTACAAGCCATATCGCAGCCAAATACTTGTCCAAAGTGTTCAGCCAAGGTCCTCTCTCCACCTCATTCCTTATCTCCATATATGCGCGCATATATATACATCAATTGATGCGCACCAACGAGCTACGTCCAAAGAGTGCTATCACATGTCCATAGGTGCTCTAGTTCAGGAGATATTGAGAAAATATAGGGGCTGGGACCCCTGAGAGCGCCACATGCACTGGTGAATCCCACTGTGCAAACACATCTCCCCATTGTGAAACTGGTGTGATCCACATAGGAGACTATGCTGACAAAGTCTCATGTCTGTCTGACTGGTTTGAGGGGGTCAAACAGGGGGGATAGACTTCCCCTGTTACACAAATCAAGTTGAATGTATTGCACAGGCTTGGGGCCTGAATTTTAGTAAGTTTCAATGCAACAGGAGTTCTCAGACTAGCTGATTACCTGTCAGAACCCGACTAGAAGTGAACTTGTGAGTGAAGTGAGCGAGTGCAGGCAGCTCCAAATGTCTTAGAGTTTGCACTGCAGGTTGTAGAATGGGGATAAGACGAGGTAAATTGTTCTTGGAGTTAAGCGAAACTAAGCGAGAGCGCATGACAAAGACAGATAACTACACATGGCGCACACAGCAGACCGAGGAGGGGCAAGAGAAATGAGATGTCATGATTTGAGGATCATGACATCACCCCCCAACAAAGGCCTGTCAGGCGGAGTCGGCAGGCCAGTGGTTCCAGACGTCAGGGTTGCGAGGAGGGTTAGCGAGAGGCTCTCCCCAGCCGGTCCAACTCCTGTCCCCCCAGGAGCCAGGCCCATACTCCCAATGTCCGGCAGGTTCTTCAGCTAACTCCTCGGGGACAGCAGCAGGGAGCGCCTGCTCGTCGGGATACTGCAGATACAAGTCTTCCATGCTGATAGCGAGCGCATAGTCTTCGGGAGTCTCTGGGTCTGGCAAGGGAGTGAAGGAAAGACCGTCCGAGTGCCACTGAGCAAGCAGTGCAAAGTTTCTGGGGTCGTGGGTGATAAGGTGCAGCCATCGATAAGCCGGCACGTTGCGCAGGGTCTTGGGGAAGGGTTGACCTTGGGAGTCTACCCAGTGCAAATACCTAAGGGTTGGGTGCGCGAAAAGCCCGTGGCCTGCGAAAATACATGCCTGGCGCATCCTGGTAGACGGCAGGGTGCACTACCAGACGCTGTCGCTGCCCAGGCAGCGTAGGAGGGTCTGCGGAAGCAGCTGCAGGTACAACTCCGTGCTGGTGATGTAGTTGGTGTCTAGGGGCAGCGACATGTTGGTAGGAGAGGTAGGAGGCAGGAGTCTGAGCAGATTGGGCAGTGGGGAGGGCAGTAGCAACTTGCAAGATTGCAAAACGGGAGGATTTCCGCTTTCTGGAACGAGCCTTGGTCTTCTTACTTTAACTGGGAGCAGTGTCGCAGGTATGGAGTCTTCCGACGCCGGAGCGTTCGGGTGGTTCGCTTGCAACTCGCGTATCAGCCATGCCAAGAGAGACAGCTCCTTAGCCGGTTCCCATGTGTCACCAAGCGGTCCATAGCCCTGCCATCTGACCCTGTAGTACCATTCGCCGTTTTGTACCTTCCAATCAAGCAGCTTTTCCACATGGAACTCCTCCTCTCCTTCTTCGGTAACAATGGGAGGTGGCGAAGTGAATGTGCGCTTGAGCTGGGGGTCTTCAGTGACGGGGAATAGCAAACAAGCATGGAAAACGTTGTGAGTTTTCATGGTGTCAGGGAGTTTTAGACTGTATGCATGTGAAGCAATGCACTCCTCAATCACAAAAGGACTATAGCGCTTGTGATCAAGCTTCTTACTGGGGCGCTGTGAGGTGATGTGTGTGCTCAGGAGCCGAACCGTATCGCCAGGTGAGAACTCAGGTGGTGCAGATCCTTTGTAAGCGCTCTTGTAGCGTTCCTGTGTCCATTGCAGCGTGGCCTTGATCTCCTCAAGTGTTTTGTGCAGCTCAGTGGCTCTGTTGTCGGCAACTGCTATCCCTGTGGGTTCCAAAGAAGGGCCAATGACAGGGGAGTAGCCATAGATGATCTCAAAGGGGGGTTTGCCGGTTGCATCGCTCCTAGAGTTGTTGAGGCAGAACTCAGCCAATGGGAGGCAGTCCACCCAGTCGGTCTGCTTGTGGTTGACAAAAGGAGTGCAGATATGCCTCAACCCACTGGTTCTTGATCTCTGTTTGTCCATTAGACTGTGGGTGATAGTCTGTTGTAAACGAGGGATGGATCTGTAGGGACTTGTAGAGGGCCTTCAGGAACTTGGAGTTGAATGCAGATCCCCTGTCAGACACTGTCCGCTTTAGGGTGCCGTGCAGTTTCCAGACATATTGGAGGAACATCTCAGCGACATCTTCAGCATTGGCGGTCTCCTAGGGAATTAAGTGCAGCATCTTGGAGAACCTGTCCACAACAACCAGTATGCTGTCCACGCCTTTACTCTTCGGTAGTTTGACAATAAAATCATATGAAACATCTTCCCAAGGGCCATCAGGAATAGCTAGGGGATGTAGAGTGAAGTGTTTCTCCTGGCCTATACTCCTTCGGCAGACTTCGCAGGAGTCCACGTAGCAGTTATCCTGAAACTTCATGGCAGGCCAGTTGTAGTGCCGCGACATCAGCTTAGGGGTTCGTGCGCGTCCCTGGTGTCTAGCGGCCGGTGTGTCATGGAAATGAGATAGCAACTCCTGTTTGAGCTCAGGTTCATCAGGAACAACAACCCTGCCTTGATAGAACAGCAGGCCGTCTTCCATTGTGTAGTCCTTGAGCTTAGCAGCGACAGTCTTGGGCAGAGATCCAGGGCCAGCGGCGGCGGAGATCACGAGCACTCAGCCAGGGTCATCAGGCAGAGCACACTTGGTCTGATCCGTCATAGAGGCAGAAATTTTGGCGGCATACCCTAGGAACACAGACTCAGGGAGCATCACCTGAGGCTCCGGCTCCCCTTCTGCGTGATCTGCGCGCCGTGACAAAGCATCAGGCTTTCAGACTGTTTCCCAGGCCTGTGGGCGATTGCAAAGTTGTAAGATGCCAGGAACAGGAGCCAATGAGCGTGTCTTTTGTTGAGTGTCCTAGCCTCCTTCCAATATTCTAAGTTCTTTGAATCCGTTAACACAGTGACCGGTTGTTCAGTACCCTCCAGAAAGATGCGCCAGTGTTCAAAGGAGCGCACGATAGCTACCCGCTCTTGGTCATGAGTATCGTAGTTTAACTCGGCCGGAGAGAAGCTGGAAGTCAAGAAGGCAATATGGTGCAAGCGTCCATCTGATTGCCGTGGAAAGAGCACAGCGCCAAGGGCAGTTCCAGAAGCGTCAGTCTCCAGGATGTAGGGTTGAGATTCATCAGGATGAGCGAGCACGGTTTCCTTGCAAATTTCAGCCTTGATTGCTTCAAGGGCTGACTGGTGAGTGTCTTTCCAGGTCCGGGGTTAATCCTTATGGGTCAGGTTGTGCAAGGGTTGGGCAACGGAACTGAAGTTATTGATGAAGCGTCGATAGAAGATGGCAGGGGCAGGAAGGGGAGAGAGGGGGAGGGGGCAACCATTGGTTGTCCTCCTCGTCATCATCAGCTGCGGTCATCATCGTCTTTTTGGCGTTGGCTGCGGTCTGAACAGCGCCAGATGTGCCCTCACTGTCACTCTCCTCCTACTCCTCCTCCAGGTCATTGTCATTTGTCGTGACCTAAGACATGACCCCTATTTTTCTTTCCTGTGGCGCACTCCTTACTTAAGCCACACTGCCGCAAATGGCACCTCCTGGAAGCTGCCATTCACTCCGCAGCTTTGACTCACCCTTTATGACTCGACACAGCCTTGCACAGTCAACTGCAGCCCTCTCCTTCCTAGTCACTCCTTTGCGATTGGTCAACTCGTCGTACTTAACCAACTCGCCTATGTACTGCCTCGTCTACCATGTATGACTCACTTACGCAGAGACCATGTAGATACAGCATATAAGGCCTGGCAGCAAACCTGGAAACCCCAGCTTGCTTTACCTCTTCGATACTCATCAAATACAATGACATCTTTATCACTTTACTTTACATAAGCGCAAGCCACTAGATAGTCGTCTTTACTTTCATTAGTCAAAGACTTTACCTTTAGATTGGGCCAGCAACTTCGCGATCTAAAGACGCCTTAAGCCACTTAGTCAATCAACTAGAGTATAAGACTTATACCTTTTGGAGCAACTTAGTCAATCGACGAGAGTAGAAGACTCACCTTCAGTACTTAACTAACAAGTGCCGTCTAAGTACTATGGATTGCCACCCTATACAGTCCACAAGGGACACACGAGACACTAAGGGCCATATAGCCACAAGACCACAAGGGTCTACCTTCGCGCCAATCATCAAGCCATGAGTCCAAAGGGACTATTGCCACGCATCGGATCTTAAGTAAGGCTATTAAGCGCCTTAATCCGTCACTCTCTGCCCTTAGTACACAGTCCTAGAATAGGTCGTGACACATTGTCGTCGTTGCTGGAGTTGGAGCCGCCTGGGGCTAGGCCACTGTCAGCAGTAAAGAATGGGTGCTTGAGGGTCTTGCTAGGCTCGTGCTTGTTGCCCAATTTGTCACCTACGTTGGTCTCCTTGTCACTAGTATCCGCCTCCAGCAGCACCATTTTATTGTCCCGGGGTTCTGCTGCCACATCGCCATTGGCATCAATCTCAAAGTCGGACTCAGGCTTGGCCTCATTGTCGCCATCTCCACCCTTACCATCAGGAAAATGTGGATCTCTGATCACAAGCTCACTTTCTAGTTTGGTTTGATTATTGCACTTTTTCTGATTTGGACTAATTGAGAATAATTGAGGATAATCGGGCATGATCCACCTTTTTCATGCAGTACTGGCTTCCATCACACTCCACGGGTGCTTACTAAGCCTATATAGACATCTATGTAGTGATGTCACACGGGATGAAATGCGGGTTCTTCCTCCCGCAGTGGGGAACCCGCGGGTGATTGGCACTTTCCCTCCCCTGCCCGCTTTCTGCACGCTATGAAAAGGACAATGAGATGCAGAAAAGTGCCAGCTTTTCAGCGATATGCTTCATTTTGTCAAGAAAATTCTAAATGAGAAGATCATGGCACTTCTTTGCTGAACGATATTCCTCCTGAGTGCGCAGCCCTCCTGCAGCTTCACATACTTCTCCTACAGCATGTCTGAGAGCTCAAACACACCCAGAGTACCCCAAAAACCCTTAAGTCTACTTATCCCTTCTACAGAGATGCTCCATTTACATGAACCTACCACCAGGCAGTCACGTTATTGAATCTGAGCCTGCAATGCACCTTCAAGCCCCTAAGTTATGAATGCACATGTAAGTATGTACCTCTACAGCCCAGATAGGGGTAATGTCATGATCCTCAAATCATGACATCTCATTTCTCTTGCCCCTCCTCGGTCTGCTCTGTGTACCATGTGTAGTTTTCAGTCTTTGTTATGCGCTCTCGCTTAGTCTCGCTTGTTTATCTCATTTCTCCGCTTGCTTGCTTGCCGTCGCCTTGTGCGCTTGCGCAAGCGTCGCCTAGATGTCCATGTGTTCCCTTGTTCTTCCCTCTCGCTTGTACTCGCTTAGTGCTCGCGTAGTGGTTCCATTTGTATCGTTTGAATATATAAACAGTGTGAATCGTTCTGATTAACCCCAAGAACGATTCACCTCGTCTTATCTCCATTCTACAACCTGCAGTGCAAACTCTAAGACATTTGGAGCTGACTGCACTCGCTCACTTCACTCACAAGTTCACGTCTAGTGGGGTTGTGACATTGTGAATTGTTCTTACAAGGCTGTTGCCTGCTCTACCTCACTCTGGCTGCGTTCCATTATACCTCTGCCCAACTGCACTTTGTGCTTGCATTCTATTGACTGCAACAACCTTACATTTGGCTAGGACAACCCCTTGGCCAACCCATATGAAAGTTTATATCCCTCTCTGTCTTTCTACGACGCTATGGCCGACGCCCCAGTGCGCAAACTCTCGGGCACAGCGTCTGCTCGCGCCTTTCCAAAGCCGCCAACCCTACAGCTTGGTGCAACAACAAGCACAGAAACCGCCTCCTACACCAACCACAACAAGCGCCTTCCTATACGGCCCGGAAGATTGCATCAAGCTAGAACGCCTTTACACTTATCTGAATGGGCCAAGGACCGACGCATTGCCAGCGTTCCATACTGCTCTAGAGCGCGTCCAGCGCAACATACAAGACACTGTGACCGAGATGGAACAACGCCGCACCACCCTCATCAACAACACCGTGCAAGATTCACTGCAAAAGCTCTCGAGCGCACAAGCCAGCGCTCAACTCACACAGACGACTGCAGCATTGTCAGATACTCCCGTCCCCTTGCAGGCCACTGGGTCTGCATACAGACAGTACGAAGTGCGCACAAGATTTGGGTCCGACGATCCCTCAGACACCAAGGGGAAGGCCCGGGACACTGAGCGCTATAGAAGGGAAACAGGAGAAAGCACTCACCCAACGGTTGAACACCAGTCCTACTCCATAGGCGGCGACTTTGACCCCTTGGGAGCATCCACACCTGCGGCCCCGCGTCGCCTCCCTGTCGCCATTGAAGAAGACCCGGAAGACGATCAGCCCGCTGTCCAGGGAGGCCCGGCAGCAGACCAGGACGTACCCGCAGCGCTTAGCAATGTCTCTGCAATCAGGGGGTTTACCCCAGTACCACCGAAAGAGACAGAAGAAGCCAAAGAGGCACGCATGATGCAGAACTTGGCCAATATGTTTGGACAGGCCTTGGCTACACCCCTAGAACAAGTAGTGCGCGCTGCCAGTCAAACACCAGCCCCGGCGCACCCCAAGAGCAAGATCCCAGCGCCGGAGAAGTTCAATGGAAAGAAGGGGAGCGGAGCGAAGGCGTTCCTACTGGAGTGCAAGACGTACTTCATCTCCAATGCATCCAGCTTCCCCTCCGACGACTCCCGCACCATGTATGTGCTGATGAACCTGAAGGAGGGACTCCCCAAGCAGTGGGGACAACACTACCTCAACAAATTGATTGCCAGGGAGCCTGATGCCTACCTCACTAACTGGGACACCTTTGAAACGGGCTTCCTTGCCAATTGGTCCGACCCTGCAGCTCAGCAAGTAGCCGAGCGACAGATCAACGCACTAAAACAAGTCGGCAGCGCCAGCAACTATGCCACAGAGTTCAGGGTCATTGCATCCGAGCTGGACTGGGACGACGCCTCGCTGATGGCTGTGTTCCGCCGGGGACTCAAACCCTTTGTCCGGAGCAAGCTCATTGAGCACTCTATTGGCAGTACTATCACTGCGCTTGAAGACCTCATCACTACAACCTCCCTCACTGACAACACGCGCTTTGAGGCTCACCGAGAGACTCAAGGCACGCCCGCGTCAAGCGCGCAGCCCACCGCCAGACCAGTCGCCGGCAAATCAGCCGGGTTTGTCACTGTGGAGATCAAGGAGAAGCGCAGGAAGGCAGGACAGTGCGTCAAGTGTGGAGATCCCAATCACAAGTTTGAGGACTGCAAGAATGGCTGGATGCTCAAGGCAAGCGACCGCCCTAAGACTACTTCAGGCAAGGCCGCAAACCTGATAGACCTGGAGGACCCTGCGGAGTCGGGAAAAGTCTAAGGCAGCCTATCTTACCTGTGTCTAGTGCTGCCCTGTTCCCCCCAATGTCTTTAGAACCTTTACAATGTGCTGCAATCCAATCCAAATCATCTTTGTTCTACCTATTGACATTGAGGGAACCACAGGCCCTCCCCAACTCGCTCTCATTGACTCCGGCTCCTCTGCCAACTTCATAGACCCTCTGGTGGCCCGCCACCTATTCATACCCCTGACTGAACTCTCCTCACCCCGCCGCGTGGTTGGCATCAACGGCAAAGAAGTCAGGGATGCAATTCGCTTCAAATGCAACATCACCTTCTTGGTAGAATCACACTCCTTCACCCAACAATTTTTCTGCCTCCCGCTTGGAGACAGGGACATCATCCCTGGCTTACCCTGGCTGAAACTTGCAAACCCGCACATTGACTGGCCCACTATGCGAGTGTCCATCACTGAACCCTTGATAAGGAAGGGTGGAACCGTCTCAGATGACGGCAAGGCGCCTTCCTCTCTCCCTGAAGAGTTCCATGAGTTCATGCGCGTCTTTGGCGCAGAGTTCTTCACCACGCTGCCCCCTCACCGCGCATATAACTGCGCCATCCCTCTGGAAGAAGGCAAAGACGTCCTGTATGGCCCTATCTAGATACTCAGTGACTCCAGCTGAGACTGCTACGCTCAAGGAACACATTGATGAGGAACTGGCTGCTGGCAAGATAAGAGCCAGCACATCCCCTGCAGGTGCCCCTGTGATGTTTGTCAAGTGAGCTAATGGACGGCTGCGCTTGGTGGTTGATTACTGACACCTCAATAACATCACCATCATGAACCGCTATACACTGCCCCGTCAAGACGAGCTGATTGAGAAACTACGCCATGCCAAGATCTTCACCAAGCAAGACTTGAGACAAGGTTACAACAACATCAGGATGACGGCAGGAGACGAGTGGAAGACCGCATTCCGCACCAAATGTGGGCATTTCGAGTACCTAGTAATGCCCATCAGAGAAAATGGTGAACATTCATTTAGGTAAATTCATGTGAATTTACCTGAATTTATTGACTTAGGGGATTTACCGGTTGGTCACTTTCATTTACGTAAATTTACCAATTTTACCGATTTATGTTTTCTGAAAGTCCAGCCAACCAGCTTTGCCTGCATACCTGATGACTGTAGGCTGATAGTTATGGTACAAGCCTGCCGTATACAAGCCTCCTAGATCTCAAGGGAGCTGAAAAACAAGTGGCTAATGGGGGGGACTTATGGATTTATGTAGATTTAGTGAATTTAGATTTCATTGCTAAATTTACCTTGCAGTTTTTCCTGATGCCCTTTGGTCTTACCAACGCCCCCGCAGTCTTCCAGCGCTTCATGAACGACATTTTCAGGGATCTGCTTGACGTCTATGTGATTGCGTACTTGGATGATATCTTGATCTTCTCCAACAACCGGGAGGATCATGTCAAACATGTGACTGAGGTGCTCAAGCACTTGCAGAAACACCAGCTGTTCTGCAACCCTGACAGCTGCTTCTTCTTCGTCACTGAGGTCACGTATACCTGCTTGGTTATCACCCCTGAAGGCATCTTAATGGAGCAGGCAAGGTCAAGGCTATCATGGACTGGCCTGCACCCTGGAATGTGAAACAGGTTCAAAGCTTCTCAGGGTTTGTCATCGCCACCACCCCCACTTGCCTAATGTTTTACACTTTTTTATGATACCATTTTGCCACAATTTTCTGTCTGATTTTACAATAATCTCTTTGCGCGCCGACATTTGCGTATGTACTTACCAACGTCAATAACATGCTTTTTTCTATTTGTACACATACACACATCCTCAAACAATAATTCAGAACTAATATGTCCCTTGCAGCAACAAAGACCAAGGTAAACAGCACCTAAGAGAACTAACACCAAAATAATTTACATATGACAAAACTAATTCACACGGCTGTATTCAGTGTAAGTCTACCAAAACACTAATTCACAACTAATTTACGACTCACAGTTCACCCCCTGCAACTAATTCCACTGATTTAGCAGGGCGGCGGCCTAATGTGGCCCTCAAATGTCAACTAATTGTGTCCAAATTAGTATGAATTATTACTGTTGTAGGGTCCAAGGAGCTAATACTTCTTGACATGAAACACCTTGGCTAACAGATCAAGGCCTAGAACTAATGGGTTTGACAACGTACTAATTGGCAAGGTACTTGTAGGCATCTTTGTCACATGAATAATGAACTAATACCTGGGGGATTTGTAGGGTCCCTTTTTGGTGATGTTTTGTCTGGTCCTGCAGCTCGTACTCTTGTCTAGTCCTCTATGGAACAGAAAACCCCTGATCTTCAGGTGTGAGATAGTTACGGTCCTAGGGAGATGTTGTTACTTAATGCTTAAGGAACTGAGTCTCCTAGAACTGTACGCTATATCATAAGAAATATGTTTAATATTCCTAAGATACCCAAGGGGTCTTAATCACTAGTAACTTTAGGAGCTAAGATGTTGTCTTAGTGTTCGCAGTGTAGACTGACTGAAACAGTATATATTTAAGAGCAAGGAGGCAAAGTTCAGGATCCCTTGTGGATATATGCTATGTGCAATTCAACCCTAGTCGCTAAGGACTAACTGTCTTACTAGCTAAGGTATTCTCTTAGATCTTGTATGTACTAGACTTAAGGGTTCACTCGATGCACTAATATATTTCCTCTTACTTGCGTGGTACTATAATTCCTCACTTAAGTCGGTACTGATATAGTGCTAATATAAGCGATGTTGTTGAGTCTTGAGGCACACAAGTAATCACATAATAGAGAATGAGAAAACAAACCAAAACGCAGCTAGTCTGTGACAGTAGTGAAGGGTGTCTGTCAGAGGGCAAAGCAGGGGGGCTATTTATACCCTGCTGCCCTCCAAGGTTTGTCAGCGGCGCCTTGGGTTCTCAGCCAGCATGAAAGGAGAGTACTGCTATAAATGGTGTCACTCATACCATTTATAGGGAGTTGGGTTAAGGAGAGCGACTGATGCTGTGAGATCTACCCAAGTCTGCGATTGGTCGAATTATATTAAGCATTAAAGTATATACATGAAGAAGCAAACAAAGCCCAACGCATCAGCGGCCACAGATAGCTTAATATGGATGTCTCTGGCTAGAAGGAGGCAAGAGATCAGTAGGATTGAACAGGGATTGGTAGGATCAAAAGCTGAGGCGATGTGCTCAGCTTTGAGCCACATGGAATCGCTCGGCATCGGGCACGCATACATGCTGACTAAGCCAGTGATCGGGTACTTTTAACCCCGAGCTATCTAACGCAAGTGAGAGCTAAGCGATCGGACAAACGAGTGTGGAGATATGAGTGAAACAAGTTTAAGCACTGAGTGTTGCCTTAAACCTGTATCTTGTGACACTCATACCCAGCCAAGTTCTTACAATAAAAACACACAGAAATGCGCAGAAAAGAGATTGAATTCAGTACTACTAAGTGTGCTAAAGAAGTACTAGAATATGCGCAGATTTGACAAAAGGAAAATCGTAAAAATTCAGATAAAATTGCGGCCAGCCCTGGCTCTTGGAAAGAGTAGGTTTAGAGCACTAGGAAGTTATGTCAGTGTCCATAGTACACATCCATAACATAGCCCCCCCAGTCTAAACTTAGGGTTTGACTTACTGGCAGAGGCAGGGCGACAAATCATGATCATGGGAGTATCATCCTCCTCATAGTCATAATCAGTCAAGCTAGACTCATCTCCAGACTCAGAGAAACTCTCTGGGTCAGAAGGAATATGTGGCTCCTGGACCACCAGAGGGCAAGCAACATGTCCAAGGAGATTGCTAGCCTTGGATAGGGCCGAAGCAATGACATGCTGCAAGACCTAAGGGATCGATGAGTATTGGCATATAAACAGAGTTAATGAATTTACATACCTCTGGGATCAAGGGAACTCCATAGTCGTTTACCCAAGGCATCAAACCATGGCTCACCTTATCCTTGGACAACTCATCATAGGCTTCAGCAGCCTTCATGTAGTGCACCATAAGATAGGGTGGAAGGGCATCATAGACACTTTCCCTCATGTATGGGTCAGTAGTGGCCGCATACACATGCAAGGTACAGATCATCCATAAGCCCCAGATCTGGGCACCAACTACGGCTTCCACCAAGTCATGGAGGAAGTCGAATTCAGTGTTCCAAAAATTAGGAAGGAACATATTCACAGGTTCAAAGGGGTAAACAATGTCAGCCGCCCTAAACTTGCAATTTAAAGGGCTAAAACCCGGATCCCACTCTAGCAAATGACCTTCAGACTCCTCAAGAGTCTTACAGAAGGTCCCCACCACATGCCTTACTTGAAGCAGGGCGTCATGGAGGGCTGCTTGAGCGCAGGGTTTCAGCTTCCAGAATGTATCTCCATCCTCTTTCACTGTGTGTTCAAGCTCAATCCCAAGCCTGAACTTGCATTCAAGAATACTGGGACTAGCATAGACCAAACCCTCTCCTTGGCGCATCACTGGAGCATAGGAGTGAAAGTAGTTAGAGAGCTTAACACTCTCCAAAATACCTTGACTGTGACGCTGAGCAGGAGTCATGGCATGCCAAGTGTAGTGGAAGGACATGCTGGCAAGAATATGGCAGGCAAAAGAGACTGGAATGTTGGGCAAGTAGTAAGAGACGAAAGTAGCTGTAGAGCTGCTTGAGGAGAAAGCGATTGTAGGGCTGTCTTTTATACTCTAAGCACTCCATAACGTTGTCTTAATGGTTCTGAGGATTTCGTTTAAGGAGTACAAAAGAATTTTGCTTAGAACTATGTACAGCTACTCATTCCCCAAAACATCTCTAAGGAGGTACAACTGTTCTGTAACTTCATCCAGTGTTCTCCTCCAGTGACCTACTTCAGAACAAAGCTCTTCCACCTCTGCATTCACATCCACCACCACCATTGATCCAGAGGAGTTGGAATCTGTCTCTTCATCCTCAAATGGGTTAGGCAGAGGTCTGGGAGAGTGGGTAGGAGAGTCTAAAGGGTACAGAAGAGGAGTGATGAGGCGGTCTGGGTCGCGATATGTTTTTCTAGAATTTATTAGGAAATTTCTAAAATAGAACCGAACCACTTACTCGTCCCCTTCCATGTGGAGGTACCTATCTTGGTTGGCCTCTCCCCATCCTTCTCTGAGGATCTGGTCAAACCAAGTCTCCTTTAGGCCAGGAGAGGGCGACCGTCCTGGTACCAATTCTGGGAAGGAAGGCGACTCTCCAGGGAGAGCCAAGGGGATTGAACCTGACAGGTATGTACCACTCCAAGGGTCTTGAGCGCTCTCCCAGTCATTGCTAGCTCTGGTAAACTGCCAAGGATTGGCCTCATTGAGAGGAGGTGTAGAGCTGCCCCACCCTGTATTGGACTGGGCACGCTCCTTCTCTTCCTTGAACTCCTTCAAAAGGAAGTCCAAGAGCAGATCAGGAGTCGCAGGGCGCTCCTGAGAGGCGGCATGATACCAAGTAGAGTTAGCAGCATTGAGAGGCATAGTGGGAAAGGTAAAATAAGCTAGTATAGGGCGGTGTATGCACAGGAGTCCTAAGACGAAGTGTCTTGGGGCTTTGCTGCAGCGAAGTTATAACCACTTTAGTTTTGTTTGGTTCTGCTGTCTTTTGAGGTACTTAAGCACAGTTCACTCAAGTCGGACAGTGTTTAAAGGTTAATCAAAACTGTTATAACATTTTGCCACAGGACTACACAAATAGCGCTGTACATGTGACACAAGAAGCTTCTTTTTAAAACCTTATTTTGGAGCCTCCTACTCAATCTGGAAATGGAGATCAGTAATGTAACAAAGTGGCCGAAGCGTTCCTTACCAAGGTTCTTCAAGGGTTCAGGCTGACTGGACACCTGTCCAAGGTTTCCTGATTCAATATCAGAAGCCTGGCCTGAAAATCTCAAGGCTTAGTAAGGAAAGAGGAGTTGACATAGGTGCCACTCACTATGGAAGCTATTTGGGTAACTTGGAGTTGGCATTACCACAATAATATTGCGGTTCCTGCCACTAAAGTATCTCTCTCCCTTCCCATATCCAGCCTTGGTGTTGTGCATCCTAAGGGTTCTAAATATGGTGATTTTTCTGAGCTCACTGATGACTAGAACTCTATGGGGCACAGATAAAACTACCCATCCATGGATGTGGTAGCCCTTTCCATAGTCATAGTCAAAGGAGATTCCTTGCCCAGGGAACAGCCAGCAGAATTTTCGCTCTCCTTGGAGTAACCTGAGGTACCAAATGAGGCAGCCTCCCAGGACTAGAGCTCCAGAAGTGATAGAGATAGCTAGTATTTGGGCCATAGTAAGCAACGACATATTTGACTAGTTTGGGTAGTGAAAAGCTGTAGATGGGGTGCAAAAGACAATGTTGTTCCTGGAAAAACAATAGACATAGCCGAAGATCTTTTCCTGAATTTCCAAAAGGATTAAGCGCTGGGTGCTTCGCTCCTACTTGGACTTTCTTTGTTGTAATTCCCACTCTTTAAGGATCATAGGAGCATTGGTTAGCTTCTGTCTGGATAACCATTCATCCCATTGTGGCGAGTAGTCAACAAACCTGGTAAGATACTGCTTTTGTTTACGTTTTCCTTTCTTTACCCATCTCTCATCAATGATCTTTTCGACTTCATATTCAGGAACTTCTTCAAAGTCTGCTCTATCTAGATGTCTCTTAGGTCGTTCAGTAGTTCCTTCATACTTGTTATAGGGCTCCATATGTGTAATGTTAATTACAGGATGGATCTTACAGCTGGCAGGTATTCTAAGACGATAAGTAACATCTGAAAGTTTCTGTAATACTTCAAAGGGTCCATCATATTTCATTCTTAGCTTTCTTCCTTTACCTTTAGAACTCCTTAGTAGGTTCAGAGAGTCAGGATCAATCATCACTAAGTCTCCTTCCTTGAACTCAATAAAGCTTTGACCTTTGTTATAGTATTCTTCTTGAAATGCTTGAGCTACTCTAAGCGAGTTTATAGCTTGAGTGCGAATAGCTTGCATTCCTTCTGCAAAGGCTTCGGCATCTGAGCTCTCTACTGCTGGTCGTCCTATAGACTGAGAAGTTTGAGCTAAAAGATCCGAGGGAGTGAGCGGAGAAAATCCATATAGTAAGTAAGATGGAGCGAGACCAGTAGCTGTATGCTCCATACTATTATATGAAAAGGAGAATGAAGTTAGGAGACTATGCCAGTTGTCTAATTCTGGTGACACAAAGGCTCTAAGAGCAACTTCTAAGGTTTGGTTCATGATTTTGCTCTGTCCATCAGCTTGAGGGTGATAGGCAGTAGTAAGCAAACGCTGAATTCCTACTAAAGAAGTTAAGTGTTCCCAGAAGACTCCTGTCCATCTTGAATCTCTATCAGTGATAACTTGGCGAGGCAGACCGTAGTGACTCCATACATATTTCCAGCATCATCAGTCCTGGGGTAAGTACCAGTGTCTTCAGCCTTGATGTATCGTCCAGTTGTACCAAATATTACTTTAGTACAATTCTCTTCTCTGTTGATAGAGAGTCTATATTGTTCTGCAAAGTCGTTTCCTAGTATAAAAGGCGTCATCATACCTGGTACAATGTAAGCTTCTACTTGCATTTGTACAGGCCCTTGATCCGTTTGAAAGGTCAAGTTAGTAATAATATAGCCTTTAATACTATTAGACTTCTTGTTTACAAGAACAACCTGGACTTTCTGTCCAGAGCGCTCTTTAGGAGGGTGTTTCAGACTGGACCAAAAGCGCTCACTGATTAGGGTTATGTCTGAACCTGAGTCAATGATTACTTTAGTTAAGTCTTCTTCTACTCCTCCTACTTTAGCTTCAACCATTGTAGGTTTAGAGCCCAGGAAGTAAGTTCCTGGCAGTCTGGCCATTACTTCTTGCAAGATTAAAGGGTCACTGGTATCAATATCCAAATTCTTGGAGTTTATAAGTGCAAAAACATCATCTACATGAGGTTGTACAATAGTATTATAGCTATGAGTGGTCACAGCTGCAGTTTCATTTGTTCCCAGATCTTCACCTATAAGCTCCAAGGAGTCATTGAGAAGCTGGGAATCAACTAAAAATCCAAATCAGAAGACTCATCAGATACAGAGGAGTCTGAATCAGAGTCTGAAACATGTTCTGGCTCTGGTTCCTCTTCATCCAAGACGTCTTCAGCGTCGTCTGCAGTTGAGACATAGTTAGCGTATGCTATTTTATCTTCATCAGTAGCTTGGGCTAGGAAGGTCTTCACATTCCTAGGCTTCTTGTGTTTGCATTCATAGTCGTAATGCATCTTACTTCCACAGTGAAGACAACCTCTCATTCCCCTAGACAGCGGAGTACCTTTACTATTTTTAGTAACATTCCTATTGTCTGGAGGCGGTTTAGGCTTGTTATCTTTGGAAGGTCTGAATGGCTTAGGAGGCGAGGCATTTACTGCATGAACTTTGGCCTTGGCATGATTTGCTTGGTGCTTAGATTTCTTCTCAGCCTTGTAAGCCTTAATCGCTTCTCTAATGTCATGGGTAGTGACATGAGATTTGCGTTCATGGTGGGGCCAGTCTTGTAGTAAGTTCTCTTTCTCTTTGACTCTAGCAAAGTATAAGGACCATTCCTGCATTCCTTCATGGTCGGCTATAGTCTGCCATTGAATGGGAGAGGACCTAGCTACTTCAGCTATGATTTCAGCATCAGTCAAAGAGAAAACTGCTACAACGAGTTCTTTCTTTCGAACTAGGTAATCAATAGGAGTATCTCTGCTATTTCCTTGATCCCTATAGGTTGCATTCAGAGCCTTATTCTTCTGTTTAGCAATAAATTCTGCATCCCAGACGTGAGCGCTCATTCTGAACTTAAAGTCTGGCCAATTCTCCATGAGCCAGCGCTGCCAGTCTCCAGAGAATTGGTCAAACCATTGTAAAGCCTCGCCTTTATGGCGATTTTGGGTTCGGTTTTCCGCGTGATCAAACTTTTTGAAAAAAGTGGATCGTTGGAGCCTGGACAAAAATGTCGCCATATCTCGTCGAATACAAGGTCTTTTGAGGTGATACTTATACCATTAGAGTCGCGTTTGCAGCGCGCGTACAACGATATATATATCATTTATATACATGGACTTTCAAATCTCACCCAAACTGGGCACAAAACCGCCTGTAACTCGCCAAGTATGGCTTCAGTCGAC
Source organism: Ceratobasidium sp. 395 (assembly GCA_019616345.1). NCBI lineage: Eukaryota > Fungi > Basidiomycota > Agaricomycetes > Cantharellales > Ceratobasidiaceae > Ceratobasidium > Ceratobasidium sp. 395. Next base: position 22,081 of record WSTH01000327.1, read on the forward strand.
AAGCGGGTTGAACGGAAAGACTCACCAGATGACGGCGAGTAGGTCAGTGAGAAAAAACAGCCGATTGCAAGGGAGGGCGAGCAATCCACGCCTAAAGCCACCGTCGGGCAATAAGCTCGTGCATTGTGCTCGGCAGGTTTCCGACTGCTATATGTGAGGTAATACGTAGTGCGATGAACACATAAGTTAGCTAGTTGGATCATCATAGTATATGGAGCACTGAGCGACGAGTTATTTGCACTTACCTGCTGTACCATGCCTCGTCCAACATCTGATGAGATCTGTGCTACGGTCATTTGCCTTCTTGTGGATGGACACAGCATCCAAGAGGCCGCAAGGCTTGCTGGAATTACGGATCATACTGTCAGGTCCATCCGCAATAGTTGGGAGACCACCGGAACTTTTCGTCGACAATATCAACCTTACAATGTGGCCAGCCAAAGACGTAAGCTCTGCCTCGGTGATGTCTGGGTGAGCCTTGGTGACCTAAACATGCTGTTGTTATACTCATCTTCGTGGAAAGTTCATGACAGAGCGAATCAGTCAAGCTCCTAATCTGTACCTCAGCGAGATGCAGGACGAGCTCTCTGCTGTATGCCAAGTGGACCTCGGCATCAGTACTCTTTCCAAGGCAATCACCCGCTGCGGTATCACTCGTAAGAAGGTAAGGACTATGATCTAATCAATGGCATGTAGATTAGGACTTACATACATTACAGATAGACAAGCGAGCTTCCGAGCGGAATCCAGTTCAACGAATGGAATTCCATGAGATTGTGCGGTGGTGTTATTTAGCCAACCAACTGGTCTGCGTCGATGAGAGTGGCGTCAATGAATTGACCCCGATACGCCGGTACGGTCGTGCTCCGGCGGGGGAGCGGGTAGCACAGAGTGTGCCATTCAATTGTGGACAGAAGTGAGCAAAATCATTGCCCAGAATTGAGCAATTACTCACTAGACTACGCTGAGTAGATATTCCATGTGTCCTGCAATGTCTGTTTTGGGCATTCTTGCTGTCTGCATGGTTGAAGGCGGCTTTACTGCCAAATTGTTCAGGGATATTATTGACCTGCTGCTCACACAAATGAGTCCCTTCCCAGGACCAAACTCAGTGATACTGATGGACAATGCCCCAATCCATCAGTGTCCTGAGACTCTGGAGATGATTGAGGCACGGTGAGTATATAAGCGATACCTATTTATCTGTAACTTACCAATTTTACGCAGCGGAATGCGCTTTTTGTTTACTCCTCCATATTCTCCGGATTGCAACCCCATCAAACTCGCATTCTCAAAAATCAAGAACAGCATCAGACGTGATGGTGAAGCAGTTCAAGTGCGAATGCTTGCGGCGAGTGCTGAACGACCGCGTGCGGCGGTTGATTACATTGACCCTGGGGTGCTTGCTGAGCTTTGCGAGCACATGTATTCTGTCACCCCCGAGGATGCAAAGGGGTGGTTCAAGCATTGTGATTATGTTGTAGAATAGCTATTTACATTCATCTGGCCGACGAAGGACCAGCTTGAGAAGGAACAAAATCGGAAGAAGCAGGATCAATAGAAGGCATATCTTCATGGGCATAGGCTAAGAGACGAGTAGCAGTATCAGCTGAAATATGAAATATGAAATTTTGAGTTGTCGGGGGTGAAGAAGGTGATTTGTTGGAGGTCAGTTGCCGTGTAGTTGCAGAGATGAGAGACGCGAGTCATGTATAGTGCAGCAAAACCAGACACCAGGGTTCCAAAGCGATCACCAAACAGGCCACGCGCACCCATGTCCAACAAAGGTAACCAGTCTGAGAGCCAAGGTGAGGCTCCGGTTGGTGTGGCAGCCCCAAAAGACAATGGATATGTGGGTGGTGGCAGACCAACAGCCTGGGGGTGTGTACTGGGGATGGTGTTGTGGCCGAATGGAACAGATGGATGGCTGTTGAGCATGAGTCAGCTACAGTTGCATCCGAGTCTGTGTCTATACTCACCCATAGCTCATCATCATGTGGTAAGGGTTCGGGGGACTCAAGAAGTAAGGAGGAGCATATTTTGGGGAGGGACCAAGCAAGGGAGCAAAAGGAGAAGCAAACGGAGGAACAAATGAGTGTTGGGGTTGATGGATAGGATAGGGAGGCCTTGACTGGGTTGGGTTGTGTGTTAATGAAGCTTTCAATGGGCTAGTGGGACGAGGATCTGCTGGGCGGGAGACCGGCTTCTCATCCTTGGGGTGGTGAGAGGGCTCAGCATTGGCAAGTGCCACAACAAGCGGGTCGGGTGGGCGAGAGAGTGTGCACAGCCCCCGAGCCTCAAAACGACTCAGAACAGGTCAAAAAAAAATACAAATGGTGCTTACACCGTGTTCAGCCCAGAGATCGAGGTGTTGAGACTCAAGGGGTTTGTGTTGTGGTCGCCCGTTGGCCTGAGGGACAAGTACACATGTCTTCCCACACTCGTCACAGCCTTTCTTTTTGATTTCATCACGTGCTCGGCTCATCCGAACTGTCAACGACTTGACCACCGGCTTTGTCTCCTCCTTTGCCTTGGACTGCTGCGTCAACAGGTACATGAGATTTATTATTCAGTGCAGACATCCAGACTGACCTTCTTGCTTGACGACTTTTCTGTTACAGTCTTATTATAGAACGTGAGGTTGAGTGGCGGAATTGATTTTGGCGCCTTTGGAGTGTGGGCACAGCCTCTTAGGGATGCGTTATGAGCTGCAGCCGCCTCCTTCAGACGTTGGCTACGGATGGTAGAGATTTGTGAGTTGTAGTGCTTGTTGATCTCGTCCATCATTCGCTGAAACTCGCTCTCATTGGTCAACAAGCGCCGTTCTCCTCACTCCATGGTGAACATTGAATATGTGAGTAATAGTTTGTTCGATGGGATACCAAGAACCTTTGACATTTGAAAAGAGAAAAAGTTGAACTCGATACCAGGATGAAGCTCATGTTGCTTGAGCCCTTCCTCGGCCTGGACAAAACACAGAAAAGTTGGCGTGACAATCAGATCTGAGGTGTCAATGGTATGTTCTGATTGAGCTTATGAGTACACCATAACTCATGTGCAGCTGTAGAACCTACCGAGATCTGGTACGTGCTTTGTGGCTGTACCTTTCTTTCCCTTGCCCACACTCTCCTTTGTATCCAAATCAAGCTTTTTTTGGGTAGTTTTGGTGGAAGACTGAGTCGATTTTTTGGTTTGTGGATTGGTAAGTACAACTGGTGGTGGCAGCGGCTCAATTTCTGATTCGGATGAAGTAAGCTTGAGCGGCGGGGGTTGGGGACGGATCCGAATTAATGGCAGGCGGTGTGGAGGAGAAGGGAGACGCGGAGCTGTCACGGCGTCCGCAGCCTGGCCAGGGGATGAGTTGAGCTTGCCAAGGTCACTGTCACCAGCAACAGTTGAGGCAACTGACGATTTGTCGTCAAGCATCTCGAAGTCTACGTTCGTGATTTGTAAGGTGGGTCTTTGTCAAGTTCTGGGGTTTTTCTACTAACCATTGTTGCTGTCATCAAACTCGTCAAGTTCGTCGAGCTCATCAATCTCGTTGAGACCTCTAGGCTCATTGTGCTCGCCGATTTTGATTCCATCATCTGCTTCGTTGGCGAGGGGGTCAGCCTCCATTTCCGATTGCTCGACCTCGTTCATCTCAGCTTCAGTCAGCTTGGCAACTGGTCTTGCAAGGACGGCTTGAGGTACAGAGATAACGAGCGGAGTTAGAGCGGCAGCAGTAGGGACTGGGGCAGCGGCAGGAGCAGGGATTGGGGCAGCAGCGGGGGCTGACGCTGGCGCCGATACATGCTCTACAGCAGGGGCTAGGACTGTATCTGAGGCTGGAGGAGGACGCGCGCGAGGACGGGGGCGTGCATGAGTGGGTGTAGGAACTGGTACGTCCGTTTTGGTTATTTGAGATGCGACCCCTGAAGCGTCGCTCTGAGTGGCTTTTGATACACTAGAGTGTGCTTTGCGTGTAGAGCAACGAGTCGGAGGGGCGTTTGCGGCGGTTGTTTTCTTTGTTGATTTCTTAGGCATGATAGTACGAGCGGGCAAGATTGGTGGCAAACGCGAGCACAAACCACCCATAGCCCTCAGCTTTTTATGGCCAACAAGCTCAGATGGTTATGCGGTCACCATGCTACATATCGTCTTGTATATAGCACTCGCACGCGGCTGAACTTGCAGTCAGAAATCTGCCGGGCACGATGCATGGGCTTATTGCCCGAAGGTGGCTTTAGGCATGGATCGCTCGCCCTCCCTTGCAATCGGCTGTTTTTTCTCACTGACCTACTCGCCGTCATCTGGTGAGTCTTTCCGTTCAACCCGCTTGTCGACTGAAGCCATACTTGGCGAGTTACAGGCGGTTTTGTGCCCAGTTTGGGTGAGATTTGAAAGTCCATGTATATAAATGATATATATATCGTTGTACGCGCGCTGCAAACGCGACTCTAATGGTATAAGTATCACCTCAAAAGACCTTGTATTCGACGAGATATGGCGACATTTTTGTCCAGGCTCCAACGATCCACTTTTTTCAAAAAGTTTGATCACGCGGAAAACCGAACCCAAAATCGCCATAAGCCTATAAGGAATCATTTTAGGAATTTGATTGGCTAGTTTGACACCTCTAACTGCCAGTTTCTCCAAATCAATAAGCCATTTCATTGGAGTTTCAGGATTGCCATCCCACTCTGGAAAGACATCTTGAGGTTTTAACCTCATATCCAGATGGGGCTCCATTCTAGCATTTCCATTTCCTCCAGCAGGCCCAGCGGGTCCTTGAGGTCCTGGATTGCCTGGTGCTCCTAGAGGCCCTGCAGGACCTTGTGGACCCATAGGTCCTTGGTCCACCTGGCGGTCCTCCAGGTGGTCCTCCAGGTGGTCCTCCAGGTGGTCCTCCAGGTGGTCCTCCAGGGGGGCCTTGTGGTCCTCCTGGTCCTCCTGGTGGGCCTTGAGGGCCTGGTGGTCCTCCATTTCCTCCTGGTCCATTTGGTGGCCTTCCAGGACCGCCTCTTCCTCCCCCTTGTGGAGGTGGATAGGGCGGACCTCCTCCTCCTCCATGTCCTACTCCCCCTGGTGGGTTTGGAGGTCCAGGAGGTGGCACACCTGACCTATTGGGAGGTACTCCTCCACCTCCTCCTGAGGGAGGTGGCGCTCTGCTGCTTCCTCCAGGTCCTACAAGTGGTTTGCCACTACCTGAGGGTTGGCCCAAAGGGCCTGCTCCATGAGAAGTATAGGGAGCATATGCTTGAGGCGTAGCTCCTACTCCAAAGGAGGGTCCTTGGTTGAAAGGAGGCGGAACATTAGGAGATGGAAAGGAAATATTAGGATGTTGGCTAGATATTTCAGGTCCTTTACCTTTATCAACAGCAGGAGTCAATTGGGATAAAGGTGGTCCTTGGAAACCTCTAGGTGTCCTTACAGAGTGTGCAGGAGAAGGCTCCCTAGTAGCCAATCTATATCTAGGTTTTTTAAGACTTTCATAGGTATCAGGATCTACATAATGCACCTTAGGAGCTGTTGCTGCTCTATGTTGAACGCTTGGTTCTCCCACAGTTGGGAGTGTATGTGACATTTATGCCTATTTTAGTTCAGAGCGTAACCAATACGTAATCAATGTGTTGGATGGAAGGACTCTGTACTTTGATGCCGGACAAGGGTTTGCAATGGGATACTCCAGAAGATAGTCATGTGACTTCATTAGATGTCCAATGCACTTGTTTATCGCTCTGTCAGCCCATCACTCTAAGCCCCTCTTCATCCCATTGGCTTAGAACCGAAGTAGCACCATTGTTGCTATGATCCGATGTCTCTTAGTTACGACATCGCACCATGACACCATCTTGTCCAGGTAACCGTTACTGACACCATTTGTCCTTAGTAACAGATCGTTCCACTGCTATTGTGCCATAGTTACCTAGTTACGGTTGTCTCGTATCATGTTCTCCGTAGTTACTGTGGTCTGAGCGTAGTTATTGTTGTCCTTTAGTCATGTACGCACAGACCTTCTCCCTGTAGTATTTAAGGAGCCCCCTAAGGGCGTTGATAATGCATCCTTCTTTTTACCATTTACTTACCACTTACCAGTGAGACCAGACTTGAGCCCAGCTCGTCTAACTTGTGTAGATA
>WSTH01000328.1:0-28164 GCA_019616345.1 Ceratobasidium sp. 395
GACCCAAATCATATAGACTAACTCACACCGTGAAGTTTGACTTGAACCATGCTGAGTTGTATGAACGCGAGTATAGAGTTAAACTAACTGTTGAGATCCGTGAGACCCACAATCGACGAGCCTGTCTTTATACTCTCGATCTACGCCGATAGGGGCGAAGCTTTCCCAGGCTATCGCGGCACATGGACCGAGTGAACGTGACTGCGATGTGCAAGTGCGCAAGCCATCTGATCATCCAAACCCATCCCACGCTCCAAATCCTACATCTATGGTCGTGCCTTACGGCCTTCTTACCGCGTGAGAATTTGAACTCGACCCAAGTCTAGTAATCGAATTTGAGCGCTCTGCGAGTCTGGCAAGATACGAGGGAGGAAAAGCGTTAGACCGAGTTTTATCAGGAGCGTCCGTGTGTTTTAGTGCCAACGTATGGGGCCGGATGGCCGAGATTAAGTGACTATATGCGTTGAGATATATCATAATCTGTCCTTGGGGTCACGGATCTTGAGGATCTCTTCAAGGAAAAGAAGAAATTACTTCTTGACGTCAGTCTTCGAACTGGAGGTTATTGGTTCCGTCACAGAGGAAATTGTATGCGGAAGATATTCCGCATGACAAACTCCCTGGTTGATCGATTTGGCCGCTCTGGGCAGAATAGATCTGATAAGATAAGTCGAGATTACGAGCTGACCATCTCTAGGATTCTCATTTGTCGGCTTGGCACACTATTTCTGGTTTCTGAGTCATGACATCTTCCTACACTCACGTTCTAATAGCTTCAGTTACACAAATAACACTCATTACCCACCCACGGGTATCCTTTAGATAAATCAATCTACAAGAAGGTATAACCCTTGGCTCTCGACCAATCTACTCCTTGTTTAAGTTGTTCGAATGTCAGGAAAATGAGAATGGTCGTCGGCTGGAGACGCATCCAGGCAGGGACCCATCTATGTAACGAGATGAGTTTGGTGAGGTTTGTCTAGGCGGGCGGAGAACATACCCTTTGAACATAAACATAGGGCCTTCGGTAGCGATTGATGTTCGTATCACTGCGAGAGTTGACTTTTGTAACATCTCAGCTTCCAGGTGAGGGGAAGATAGGGTGAAACAAGATACGCACCGATGAACCGGGTCCAGAAGCATTCATTACTCGGCTCTGCGAAACAAAATTGATACATGAGTTATACTAGGACTCGGAGATCACGACGCACCTTGAGCACATCAGCGGGAGAGCATACGGCTATCAAGAAAACAAATGTGAATCATATATTAATGAGATATGAGAGTTGACGTACTCGTTGCAACGGTGCCCTAGTAGGAACATAATAAGAAAAAAACTAACTGGAGAGGGGGAAACTTACCGCCATGAAACTCGCAGTGAAATGTAAGTTGATGTTATCCTTGAACTTTCCGGTTTGTAACAACTTGAGCTTGAAAAAGTCGTACCTAGAGGGCAGGTCAGTCTATCAATCCTCTGACTTCGGCCATTCAGTACTCACGAAGCAAGTTGCGAGGCGTTCATCAATATACTCCTAAACACGTTGGGAGCCATTCCTCGTGTCAAGCTCGATACTCCTTCATCTCGTAACATCTGGAGGCAAATTTAGAAACAAATCCGTTCCATCGCATCCTGCCCACCTTATAGAGCCCATCGAAACAATGTTTATAATTTAACCTCTTTTCTGGCGGTTTCGCGAAATCGCCTTGCATCCGGACCATCAGAATTTCTGCATCACGACGTCAATTTCACGTGATCGAAGAAGTGAACGATGATGGCCCAGATAAATGATCGTCTTACCTCCGGGGTTACCGACTACACCTGCAATCCCACCCGCCATAGATCCTGCGAGGGCCATCTTCCAGCCTGGCATGTTGGGGCCTGAAGAGACTTGAGACAAGCTGGAAGTGCATAGGACATATGAGAGTAACGAACCGGAATGAACTAGCTTCTTGCTCTCATCGTACGCCCAAAAACGGCACAACGAATAGGTCATCTGGCGGAAGAGAGTGCCAGATATACCATCGAATAATCCTCTTATGCCTGGGCGAGAGGTACTAGTTAGCATAGTATAAATGACTCAGATTGTGTAAATCAATTCTACATACCGGCTGTTCGAACAGTCTTTTGGATGGAGGCAATCATCCGTTTGTCACCAGATGCTTGTAGTCTGACCTTGGTCAAATCTAACGGGCTAGATTGAAGTATACCGGTCGTTAGCTCAGTGGGGATAGGATCGTGTGCAGATGAATATTACATACTGTGTAATAGAGGCAGCGATGCTAGCCGCAACACCTAGCAGCTTATCAGCGATATGCCTCAATACCAGGATATATCGACGGCCTTACCTCCCAGCCAAAATGGATAAGGTTTCTTCTTGGGTTTTGCAACCTCGACGGCTGGCGGCCTGAACTCAACGGCCTTCCCACTCGTGTTACTCTCTAACATTTTGGATGACATGGCGTCGATCAATGAAGTGGGGAGATGGAGTAAGGCAGTTGGCCAAGTCTATTATTGCTGTCGCTGGCTGCGGTGACCCTGGAGGTGGAGGCGGAGAACGACGGACGTCGAAGCGTCTTGTATATCCGAGAAATGCGACCGAGGTCAGGTGCAAATTGTGTCGTTCTCGAATTGGAGGTTAGCCTTGCGCCAGTGAGCGGCGCAAAGCTGCTTCCCTAAATGGGAAGACCAGAAGTGAGCAAAAAATAAACAAAGGTCACTTTGACTTAAAAGGATATACCAGGTTTTGTATGGCTTGCGTACGTCTGTCGGTCTATGCATTTTATACGCGGAGCGGTTGAGTAGTGTTGGTCTAGTTGTGGTGGTCAAGTTGGTGTTCGGTTCGGCCGGGCCGCACGCGGTCCGGAATATGGCCCTGGCTTATTGCACATCGGACTTAAACAGCATTAGCAAAGCAAAAATGCAAGGAGTGCTCTAAAGGACGGACCGCAGCCAAACGAGTCAGAGGCTTACGCAAAAATGTATCAGAATTGCACGCTCCGAAAGGCTCCTAAGTATGCGTAATCTACAGCCAGGGGATCCAGGAAGGACCCACCTATGCACGAAGCCAAATCCAATAGGATGAAGCAAAACACGAATAAAAAAAAACAGCTGGAGTAGTTATGCCCAAGTGTTCGCAGAGTATGTACCTCAATCCAGTGATCTCCTGACACCGGCGTCCCAAGATAAGGCAATGGGTTGATTGAGCTACATCAAATTCCATGCCTTAAAATCGCGGCGCTACCTAGTCTCACCCCCGGTTGAACAGCATCCAACCGTCAACTTATAATATAGACGCGTACTATTTGCCATGGTACGGCCTTGTTCTATAAACAGATGATAACATTTCTTCGAAAAGTAAAACATGCGCGGTGGCTAGGCAAGTTAAATCGACAATCATCTGCCCTAGTGAGGATTCTCTATGGGCCCATGTCAACTTAATTTCTATAGTTGCGAAACAGTATACAGATATTCACGTAATACAAGCATCGCATATAGCCAATGCCTAAGTGATAAGCGCCGAGCCGTTCGATTCTCCTTATCTGGATATGCCACTCAACCAACACAGCATTCGCGCTCGAGGCTCTAGATAAATGATGAGCAGATACTAAGTTTCACGGTGGCATACTAGTATACTAGTCACTACTCCCGCCCCGTGAACAGCGACTACGACTATTCGGTATACAATCGACGACAACCGGACTTTAAATTACCACATAACATCAGTCAGAGGGTACATACGCATTCTGGAACGACGAAAGGATTCCGCTTCTCATAAATAAACCATAGGTCTTCATGGGACTGCTCAACAAATCTCTGTTGGGGTTCTCATACCCAGTTTTACCACTACCCAATGAGCCAGATGGTCCCGAGTTGGATAGTGAAGCTCATACTTGGCCTCAATTGACATCCCAAGCGCAGCCTCCGATTCTGCGTGAGTTATATCAGGTCTCTTCCCAGAGCACTCCCAAACGCTGAATTTAGACTTTGTTAACACGGAGTGCATGCTTTCGAAGCCTCCCTCTCGGATGTTCAAGGACGTAGGTCGATTGTCACATCTTAGGCCAAACTGATGGGTTTCCTGGACCTTTCTAGCGACCGACTTGCTTTAATTCTGTGGAGTTTCGGAGAACAATAACTGGGGCGCCCCCGTGTCGCCACCAGTTTATTACGTTGAAGCTTGGGAGTAAGCGTTCAGCGACTAAAGTAGGTTTATTTCTTTGATTCCACCCGTTTCGACTTGAGAATCTCATTGGTTCGCTTAATTAGCCAGATAACATGGATCGCCCCACTTCGCGTTGGGCAGCACCGGCTACTGGTGGTGGCTTCTATGACATATACCGTGGCACTCTTCGGAACGGGGAGATGGTAGCTATTAAATGCCTGAGGGTTTTTGGCACGGAAGAAGCAACGAAGTCCCTCAAGGTAAGTTGGCAGCTTTATATTCTACTTGGGTATGCTTACTTCAGCACAGCATATTGCACGAGAGCTGAACACATGGTCAACACTCCAGCATCCTAACGTACTGGGCATTCATGGATTAGGGGTGTTCCAGAACAGGGCTGCAATGATCTCTCCTTGGATGGAGAATGGTAATCTGATGGAATACATACATCAGAAACCTGAAGTCGACCGGTTCGAGATGGTATCATGCCTTTTGCTCATATGCCTCTATCTTATTCATCGTTTTAATGATTCTAGTGCAAGCACATTAGCAGCGGGGTGGCATACCTACACAGCTTGGAAATGGTATGATTTTTATTCGCAAAAGGCGTCTCCGACTCAGCAAATATTCAAACATAGGTCCACGGAGACCTGAAGTCTGTAAGTCTCAGGTGATTGATCCTTAACTCGTCACTATCTGGCAGCATCCTCTAGCATAATGTACTAGTTTCGGGTGACGGAGTTGCTAAGCTCATTGGATTCGAAGTGGGAAGCTTAAGGAAAAGCTTTCTATCATCCGAGGATGCTACAACCTACTGGAGTGGATCTGTGCGGTGGATGGTAAACTCCGTTGTTTCTGCTCCAAATATCGTATTGATAATTAGCTCCGAAGGCACCAGAGCTAATTAATGAAGGGGATGGTCGTAAGAAGAGTATGCCGACCGATGTGTACGCTCTAGCAATGGTATGTGCGACCATGATAGAAACAAATGATGTTCTGATTCCGGTGATTACAGACAATTTTGGTGAGAGCATCACAGATGAGAGTTCACTTTTATGGTCATTAATTTACGGTCATTAATTGACTGACGATTTATAGGAAGTTTTCACCAGCAAGCTGCCATTTGACGAACACAAGTTAGATCCCTGGGTTACCTTAGCTGTCATGGAAGGGAAACACCCAGCGCGACCGCCCGAGCTTCCAATGGATACCGGGTTCGGGGATGAGCTGTGGTCTCTAATGGTAGAATGTTGGAAAAGCCGGCCGCAACATCGGCCCACGGCAGACGTGATAACGCAGGAGGTATGCATATAGTATATCAAATGAAGAGGTCTTGACGTTTCTCCTGCCTGCAGATGGACAAGCTGCATTCAATTGTATGAATGAATTTGGTCCCGCTGATGTTTGCCCTGATCTAGGACGTGAGTCGTTTTTCAATTCAGCGTTATATTTGAGTGCAGTCCCGTCTGATCATCAGATTTGAACTAGTAGCCTGCCTTCTTTCTTCTGTAATGCCGGTTGTGATTTCATACAGAGCCGTATGAGTTTGATTGGGCAGATATATAAAACGTCCGGATTGCTTTTTGCTTTCAATCTATGCCTTTGTATGCTCCGTCGCAACAAACAACCTCTCGAACCTGTGAAACCTTAACGTCAAACTAGCAAATCTCGAAAGAAGTGCTATAACTGTCAAAATGGATTGGGTAAATATTGCCGACGACTTCAAGTCTTCGATGATTGTTTTGTAAGCGAACAAGACGGTAGCTCGTGACACTTTGCCATGACATTGTGTAAGATCCGAGAGACCTCAGAGTCGAACGCGAGAGTGTCGGCGGTGCCGAGACTTAGTGTGAGTAAGTATGGCTTGCCAGACGACTCGGATTCAAGGGAGTTAGGTTTGTATGTACACGAGCGGGCAGGCTTAAATAGAGAGAACGAATGAATGAATGCGAAGTAGAACGGGAAAGGAAACGGGGAACGAGGGTGTATGCAGACCAGATGAGATAGCCACAGCCGTAGGCTGTGCTGAGCATGTAAGATAGCGCGCGACCCTTACACATTGGCCAACCAATTCTCCCAACTGGTCATCCGTTTCCACAATTACCACATTAGCTGATTGGCGCATACACAGCATAAGCACTTGTGCTGCGCATTGAGGGGCACAAGAATCTCATTTTAAGACTTACACCGGCTGAGTTCTACACGTCAGGCTTTTATCTCCCCTAGGTGTTGCCTTTCTGTGCGGACCGCTGAATCAGCCCCGGTCCTCAGCTATTATACTAGCGCCAAGAGCCCGGGTTCAAGGTCTCAATGAATAGTGCTGAGAGGTCAAGAAAGGTATTGACCCCCATAAATGAATTGAAATGTGTATTGATCACTTAGATGTGTGTACTACCATGATGTAATCATAGCGTTGTTCCAGCGAGCCTTGCAAGTCTGACAGGCAGCCAGTGACGAAGCGCAAACGACTAAAACCAACGCAGCAAGACCTCAACGAAACCCTTGGATATAAAAAGCAAGCGTCTTTGTATGAGGAGCAAGGAAAATGGGAACTGGCAACAGAGCTCCGACTAAGGATACTCCATTTACATCAGCGATGGCTAGGCGACGGGCACAAAGAAACCATCAGTAGCAAGTACATGCTAGCTGCGATCTACTCCAAGCAATACCGGCTTCAGGAGGCCAAAGAACTCGTTCTCGAAGTGATATCAGCTCGAAGACGGGAGCTTGGCGAAGGACATCCTCAAACTGCGCAGGCTATGGAGATGCTAGCGGTAATATCATACAGGGAAGGTCAAACAAGGAGGTTGCGCGGATTCTATAATCGGTCCGCCGGAAGCGATTTCGCTTCCGCTCATTCTGATGATATGAAAGCCACATCCAAGCCAGGATTTCCCAGCGTTGATCGATCTGAGCTCGGCATCAAGACCAGAACGCTTGTGTCATCCGGGTTGGCGAAGATCGCTCGTTCCTCAGCGCTCTTTGATCCAATAGGCAGCCTCACTCCAGTGCAGGACTACCGACAACCAGGATTTTACCAAAGAATTTCGTGTGAGCCGGAGGGTAGAGAGCTCTACAGCTCTGATTTTAACAGTCAGCAATCGATCGTTCCGGGGGGCCCGGATGGAACTTTAGACAATTCACAAATAGAGGTGAATCCATTTTGAAATTCTGTCGCTGAAAGTTATGATGTACCGTTTCAAACAGGCCTTCTACCAGCCCATCGGCAGGCATACTGTGAGTTAGATACCCACCTAAAGCCTCTATAGTTCCTGATTACTATCAACTGATATGATATCAGTCCAGCCGGGACGGATTCGATTTCCTTGGTCGCAATCACTGTCGTGATCTCACCAACCAGCTGGACCCACTGGGGTTCTCTGTTACACCAGTCGCCGGTAGTTATCATAACGACATATGGCAAGGGAGACTTGTTAGTGGGGGTGGTTTGGTGGCAATCAAATGCCCCAGACTGCATCTAAATTCATCAAGCCCAGATAAACTCGTTAAGGTATGCCCACAAAGAAACTCCTGACTTTTGACTCATTTCAGGCTAGCGCGCTACTCGAGAGGCGTATTTTGGGTCCTTGATCGCCCAGATCGGTCATCCAAATGTTATGTGGTTGATGGGAGTTGCTTTATTTCAAGGACAACTTGCCTTGATTACGCCTTGGATGTCAAATGGTACTCTATCTGAGTACATTCGCAAAAACCAATATATTGATCGCTGGCAGCTGGTGGGTCACGCGTTGAAACGGATCCTAATTAACCCTGCTGAGCTATTATGACCATCTCTTCAGTGTCAACAGGTGGCAGAGGGTCTAGCATGCATCCATGGGTTTGGAATGGTAAGAAATTCGGGAGTTATCCGCGTGCCTAATGCTCACTGCTGACAATATGCTCAGGTGCACGGTGACCTGAAGGCTGTAAGCCGGAAGAGAATTTCTTTGAAGATCATCTAACTCTTTATCCAGGCGAATGTTTTCGTATCAAAGGATGGGATTGCTAAGCTTGGTGACTTCGGGAACACCCTTATGCCTGGTGACTCCTCAAATTTCACAGCAACATCTAACGTGGGCGGAGGAACATCGCGTTGGATGGTAAGAATTTTCAGCTGGATTCTCAACAAACAATCAGCCTCTAAAGTCATGATTAGGCTCGAGAGCTGTTGCTTTACCCAGGAGGCGACGGCGGAGTACCAGCAGCTGATCGGAGCATGCCAGCAGATGTCTTTGCGTTGGGAATGGTGGGTAGTGCAAGCCCTATTGGAGTGTATCCTAATCAAACAGAACTTAATTTGTAGACTATCCTAGCAAGTTCTCGAATCCTGATTTCGAATTTCAGTTATATAAAACCTTTTATGCTTAGGAAATTGTCACAGGGCGGAAACCATACTCTGAACACAATTCGGATCCCGTTGTAACGATATTGGTTATCAAAGGAGAGCACCCCCGACGACCTTCCGAGTTCTTCAGCCACACAAGGTTTGGCGATGAGCGATGGTCGATGATAGGAGACTGTTGGCACATGAAACCGGAGGATCGACCATCTGCCAGCGAAATCAGGGATCGAGTAAGCTTCACCTCCGCCCGTATTTCAAGTTCTTCTAAGTGAAGCGACGTACAGACCCATGCCTTGGCGTAAGCCAATTGTGAACATAGCTCGTGGCACTGTGGTACAGAGCGGGTCTTAGGAACCTTCATGAGGGGGGTTGAACAGGCTTTCGACGGCTGTCAAACGCTGCTGTTACTACAGGATCCACATGGTCAAATGTTTAAGCCTCGAGGGTCCACCACACCCCACCTAACAACACGATACTGAGAGCCCTAATTGATTGATTGGCCGTCTTATGAATACCAAAGCCCGTCACGCAATGACTTCTAACGGAACTCTCCGGCTTCCTCCTGTTGTGCTCAAACGATGGTGGTGGCCTACGGTTAGATGAGTAGGTTCTTCGCGGCGTTATTGCTATTGTGGGGCGTGATTGAACGATCTTATGGTAGAGCGATGAAGGTCTCGTCGAGCCTAACAGAGCCGAGGTATTAGCTCGTTAGGACAAAGAGTGCAGTGTGCTGTATCATATACACTAGGGACACCCAAACATTAGTCCAACTTGGCGCTATAGCTAGTAACGCCCCTCTGCTGAAACATTTGGTATAATCCTATGTTCTCTATAACGATTTTGAAGCTCTCAATCCAAGCCACATGAACTATGCCATATTGAAATGTTTTTGTTTCCAGCTCCGGGCTCGTTGTCATACAAGCGCATGTCCCTGTTGATTCGCATGCAGAGACCGAGCAACAGTTAAACAGGTTGTCCCCGTTAGAATAGTTATCTACACTAGCTATTGTTAGTCAAATTGAATCAAGTTGCTTAGATTTGAACGCACACCGGCAAAAATGATTGGCCGATACCACAGATAGTCTTCGGTTAATAAGGCTCCGGAGATCGGCGTCCCAATAAGCGTAGCAATACCAATGAACGTGAACGCAAATCCAAGTCGCACGCTGTAATTGACCTTGTGAGCTAGTGAAAAGGGAATCCAAATATTACTCCCTACCCAACTTCGTGCACGTGCCCAGCTAGCGCAACGATCATGGGCGACATGAGCGAGAAGACTAAGACCCCGCATACTTGAGCTCATTGGACTGTCTTGATGCAATTGGTACTCACAAGAACCGGAAAAGAAGCCGTATAAGATCGAAAATACAACCAGGGCGCCGGAAGATTTAACACCAAACATAGCGAACACTAAGATGCCAGCTATTGTAGTGCAAGGGATCATAACATTGAAGACCCCTACTCGCTATTGAGGTCAAAAGGTTAGTCGGTGCCCTAGTCGAATTGATACAATGAACTTACATCTGAGATGAAGTTAGGGATAGTTCGACCCAGGATCGATGCGGCGTTCAGGATGGTCAGCTATCAAGACAGTTTCAGATAGTACTTTATGCAGCCATCAGAATGAAGCATACGGCGTAGAAAGACAGGTTCTGATCCAGATTATGTCTAACGGCGAACAACTATTGCCAGGTAATCAGTACTAGTCGACGCGCTTTGGTCAAGAAGACTTACTTGGATATAGAATATCGGGTACCATATGCCCAGCATAGACACAAACGTGCTACATGCCAGTGTCAACACAATCAATCGTAGAATCACACAGACAGCGTACCCGAAGACTGTAAGCAAAAACACCCCATGAGTCATAACCCCTTTGAAATCCGATTTGTGAGCTGGATTTTGATTAGTTTTGGGCGGCAGGCGGGTTTTCATCATTAGGTTAGCTGCCACGAGGCATGCTAGAGCACTAATGTAAGTCGTTGAATTGGCGTATATGCGCTCGAAAAACTTGCCGAGTACCACAAATGCTGTCGCTCGCACACCCCATGCAAAGCCAGCTCTTTTGATAATATTATTAAGCATGATGGGGAAGATCATGCCTCCGCAAGATGAGCCGGTGAATACGATGCCCATCGCTAATGACCGTTTCTTTGCGAAATGGTGTGATATGACACCGACTAGTTGGATGTTAGATAAGCGAGTCTGGAATGTAGCGTATGCGGGCCGACTTACTCGATGGAAGGAATAAAAGACCTTGGCCGATTCCGAGGCCGATTGCCTGGGGGAGGAATACTTGGTAATATTGCTGCTCGTGTGCTAATGATAACATAAATAAACTGCGCATACGTCAGTTTTGGTTCCGTTCATGAATAATCCTACATACCAGAAAACGTAGAGAGCCGAGCCAACACCAATACACCAATGGAAGTAGCCCATATCTAGGAGCTTGCCCGATATTGAACCCTGTTCAGGCACATATTGGAAAGTTGGATTATAAAAACTGACTGACTTCAACCTACCATCATAAAGACGAGACCGATTTGAGTTGAGCCAATCCATGATATTGCTGATGCGGACTAAAACGAGGAGTTAGGACTCGAAGCTATTCATAAGATGTTCTCGCTGACCTGGTTTGTCATGAAGGTTCGTGTGTAATAGTCTTGATAGACGCCAAACGCGCCAACATATCTAAGGGGATAGGTTTGCTTGTGACGTAGTCCGGAGAAGGCACGAACTCACCCGAATGTACTAAAAGAAATTAACCATCTGGCCGAGTTTCCCTAGTAAGTTGTTGTACATACGTCCAGCACCGAATTCAACTCACGATCCAGCGGTCTAAAAAAAACGTTCAGATTTTGCGCTAAAACCAGTTTCTGAATTTTCGCGTACCGTCACCCACGCAGTCCATCCTCCATCAGGGACGTCAGAATGGGTATCCGTCCCTTTTTCTTCGTCACGAACATCCGCCAATGACGGCTCCCTCGGCGTGCCCAAAGTCCTTTCTGACAGAGCCTCGGACGATTGCATTACGGAAGCCAAAGAAGGGACGGTTAAAACGCCATCACTTGGCGTGCGGAGTTTTATACCAAGCTCGGCGAAAACACTCCACAACATGCCACCCCGTACCGGAAAAGACCGTAAACTTGCTGATAAATTGTTCCTTGTATTGCCGGATAGTTCCGGGTTCTTAAACCGGTTTTCACGTTACCCGGAGACCGAAGTTGGGGAGGATCGAAGGTGGAGGTTTTGGCGGAAAACCCATATCCGCTTGGACAGGTTCTGGATTATGACCTCGATCAAAATGTTAAAATGAGATAAATGAGATACGTTTTGTCTCACTGTCTCAGCTTCGAAAGTAGATCTTCGTTTTGTTTTTGCGGGATTCTTGGGGGTCTTCACAAACTGGACACCATGCGCACAATGTCTGTTCTTGGAGCGATGGGCGCCATAATTCGGGTAAAATCGGTTGTTGAAGCTCCTCACGTTATGACTCGACTCGAGCACTCGAGGTATGACTCAGGTCGTAAAGCATTCGAATTTCGAATACAGTCAGGCAGTAGGTTGGACACTATTCAAACATGGCTCTAGGTTCGGACAAACTTGTGGATCCGGGATTGAAAATATGCCATGTGTCGCGAATAACGTAGACACCATTTACCGAGCTGGGATAAACTGTAGTGAAGCAGGTGGTCAACGCACAGAACCAACAAAGCGCCACATCCACTCGGCTGAGTAACGGTCTGGATAAGCGCCAATCAAACCTTCCCCACGCGACCACACCCCAACCACAGAGTCGAGCCCGCTCAAAAGGACTGTAAAATGGAGACCGTTTGATGACTGCTGCCAAACATGACTCACCACGATAATGCATTCGGGATGCTATACTTGGAAGGACAACGCTCGTCTCTACGGAGTTTGGGTATATCCTAGGATCTTGAGTTGGGCTCTGATGGCATTCGTTGTTGTAAGTAAAAGGCAAGGAAATAGCTATCTGCAAGCTGGTTAACAACAATAGCTGTCTCCTACGCTACCTCCATTCTCAAAGCTTCTGGACAGATGCGCGAGCGCCTGACGGACGAAAAAACCTCCAGCCGTCATCAAGCATGACGACGAATACTTGTCCAGATTGCGATGTAACCGTGCTTGTTGGTAGGCTATCTAGCCGGGACAACACTTTTCAAGCCTCTCGCTACCTGGTGGTGCTTGTGGGGTGTGTCTGTGTAGATTGCACTGGCCTCAACTTCTTTATGGAGTCTTTCTAAGCGCGTGGACTGTTCAACAGACTCCAAACGAGCTCTTTATCTTTGCCTCCTATCGGATTTCCCACTGTTGCGTCCGCCGGGCGCTCTTCACTCCGACTGTCTGCCTAATTGGTGTTTCCTGTCCTCGTCCAGAAATAGGCGAGTTTATATAACCTGATAAATCATGCCAAAAGTTGACATCAGGTGTAGTAGGTGAAAGGTGTAGGCGATCAATGGAGAGCCGACGCGGAATGTGATGCACGTTGTGGGAGGGTTGGCGCGAATCTGCTAGGAAGGCGTCGGCTCTTGAGCAGCTTGGTATTCACCTCAAACCACCAAGGCGGTTGGTGGAGAATCGGTTGCCGACTTTACTCACGCTTGTTCGTCGCTCAACGATGAGAGTTTGTGCCGGGTGCTAGCAGGCTTATGGGAGCATACTTGAGCTTTGATCGATTTCAGTAATATACAGCGAAGAGTGATATTTTAGCTTGTCCTATTTTGGCGAATTTATATTGGAATCGAGGATGTTGGTCGTGCATTCAGTGTGAGGTGTTGAGTGAGCAAACCGGCGATATGCGGAACCTCTGAGCCTGATCCACTGATTTTACTTCTTCTCGCGGGTGGAAGGTAACGACGCTTATCCGCTCTGAATTCTGACCCTATACGAACCCAGATTGGAACATTGAGTGGACGCAGTGCTGAGTCAGCAACGTTTCAACCTGCACAGCATACACGCGACTACATCGACTTGATGGGCGAGCGCTACGCCTGGCATCCTTACAGTCAACCGCAACGACTCTCCCTCATCTCGCAGTAGGTTCTAGTTTGGTTCCTCCTTTAAGCCGACAACTGCTTGAAGAAATCCTTCGATATGTGGGGGACCAATCACCACCACAAGCAGGATTTATTCACCACAAACCAATCGAATAAGGTACGGAGGCTAATTTGAGTATGTGAAACGGCAGCTGATATGATTTTAAACTCTTCATCAAACCAGCGCTGGAAATCCCCCGAGCCTGTTGAGGATGAAACGAGCAGAGCAAAGCGACTCAAGTTACAGAGCGAGAATAACGATGAAATAATCCGAATGACTAAACAAGCAGAGTTATACGAGTCGCAAGGAAAGCAAAGGCACGCGGCTGAACTAAGACTAAGGATATCCAAGAAAAGCTTCGGAGACAGGCATCAAAATACTTTCAAGGCGACGTATATTCTCGCGAATAATTATGCCAAACAAGGCTTACTTCGGATGGCCATAACTCTTCAAGCCCAGGCGCTAAGTCGGCAAAAGGCTACACTCGGAGACGAGCATCTGGATACCATACAGGGTATGCATAATCTGGCAGGTACCTATCTCAAGCAGCGTCAATTAAAGGAGGCGGAAAGTCTGGAGCGACGTGTTGTCTCTGTACGAAGGCGGATTCTTGGGGAAACTAGCACCGACACACTATGGGCTATGCATCAGCTTGCTCTGATCTATCATGAGCAAGGCCGACAGAGGGAAGCCCAGAAGCTGGACAGCCAGATTCAGCAATCAACTCGAAAACATACCTCAAATCGAGAGAACTTTGGTGTGGTACCATCCATATACACATCTATTGAACAGAACAAACCGGCAGTTTCTGAGCTGGAGCAGCTGGCTCAAGCTGCGTTAGCACGCGCGATTAGTGACTTGGCGTGCGAGGAGGCAGGACTCGAATCTCTTGATTCTAATGAGGGGACCGAAATGGGGTCGCCGAACGGCCAGGCCGTCGATTACGATTCGGTGAGTAGAACACCAACTCTACGGAACAAATGACCGATGATTCTCAAGGAGCATTCTGACCCCCTGGATGGAGTATTAAAACTCCAGGTAAGTGTGTAATGTTCGCTAGTATAAGATCCGGTGTAACCTGATTATATGCGTTATCATAGGAGAATGAGAACTGCATCTCAACCACTACGGTAAGGATTGAAGTAGTTCTACCCGTCGGTCGATATAGCCGCCCCAACTCATTTGACATAAATTTCTAGCCTATGAAAGATGTTTTCGGGCTTCTCCTTGATAGTGGCTGCTTGGATCTCACTGGCGAATTGGATTCAGCCCAATGTTCAACCGCTCCGTATGCGGGCGGTCGATTTGGAGATGTATGGTGTGCAGTACGCCAGGATCAAACTCGAATAGCAATCAAGTGTCTCCGTCTCCATACTACTTCGGAAGCCTGCGTCAAGAGCATTAAAGTAAGGCTACATTATGCTTATGCGTAATCAAGCTTCTGACTGGGGTAGCGTGCGGCACGAGAACTGTACTACTGGTCCAAAGCAAAGCACAGATACGTACTTGAACTGACAGGTATTGCAATATTCCGCGGTCGACTAGCAATGATCTCTCCTTGGATGTCAAATGGAACGCTGCAGGCTTATATTCGGAGGAACCCAGATGTGGATCGATGGGAGCTGGTTTGTTTTCTAGCGGACCAAAACGGTATCAAAGCTACTTATTAGTGTTACAGTGTAAACAGGTTGCGGAAGGATTAGCGTATATTCACCACATTAGAATGGTAAGCACATTAATATAGTAGTTACGGAGGATTAAATAACCAGAAGGATGACTTTGAAGGTACACGGGGATCTCAAAGCGGTGGGTAGTACAACACTGCAACGAGAGAAATTTTCGCCATCCCTCATATCTCTGGAATGATACAGGACAATATCCTCGTTTCAGACGAAGGGACTGCCCAGATTAGTGATTTTGGAAACTCTATCCTGTCTGATCACTCGCTTGTGTTCACTGCTACTACGAGCAGAGGTGGAGGCACCTCTCGCTGGATGGTAGATAATTTTCCGGCCGTCGTGACAAATTGATAATATCTTTCTGGCAGGCCCCCGAGCTTCTCCTTGAGGAAGATGATGAGGGAGGTATACCCGATCGAAGCATGCCTGCAGACGTTTATGCGCTGGGAATGGTGAGTACATTAACTATCTGCATTTAATTTCGCCGTTAACGTAATTTCAATCGTAGACGATACTTGTACGCTGGTTTTCGATGGTCTCTAATTTGATACTAAAGATCGCCGTTGTCTCGCTAGGAGGTCGTAACCGGCCAGCCTCCCTACGCGGAATATAGAACGGATGCTTGGGTGACGAGAATCGTAATCGACGGGACCCCACCAAATCGACCAGCTCAGTTGTCGGGTGGGTCGAGATTTGGAGATGAGCGGTGGGTGATGCTATCTGAGTGCTGGCGAAAGCAGCCCAAGTCGCGGCCTGCAGCGATTGAAGTTCAGAAAAAAGTGAGTATGATAGATTTGTCAATTTCAGGAGTGAATTGCTGAAACAAATTGAAGATGGCTGCTCTTACCTAGCTACCAGAATGTTTTACAACACCAGCAATGTGTGATACTTGTGTATTCTAGTGACATGTGTAAACACTAGAAACAATACGGGCTAGAGATCCTGTTACGAAGACTGATACCTCCTTATAAAAAGTCAATTTCCTCCAGAGGAGGCTGAGGCGGAGAGCTCCACGTAAACGAACCAAGTGATCAGCCCGCCTCTTTGACTACAGTCGAGCACGTTAATTTGCACCTTGCTCATTTGCACAAACCACCCGGAAGCACGAGCTCTTAGTGCTGACTCATCCCGCCACTGGGCGTGCGGCCATGTTTGGCGCGCTAAGAGATTGTACAGCCACACGAATTTCCTAACTCATTATATGGTAGAAAAATCGTCTGAAAAGTGTATATATGCTCGGCCAGAGTGTGCTTAAGATGCAAAGCTACAATAAAATGCCCACTATAAGGACTGAGAAACGCTCTAACAGTCTGTCTAAGGTATGGTTGAGTAAATAAAGTCTTGAATATAGCTAGCTTTGGTCAATACAGATTGAGCGTGCTCGCCTTGTAGCCTGAAGGCTTACCCGACAGCACCTCACTTATGAAGAGAAGCCTGGAGTCATCGATTTCTTTCGTGCTCACAACAAGGCGTGTTTTGGGAGAGTATTGTGTCCGGTGCTACAAATGGAGCTAGAAGTTTCGGCTACTGGGGCGGCAGGGTGGGATGAAACACGCCTACGGTGTATTTAAAACTTAGGATAGACTTTTGAGGCGGTCATAACGTACTGGCTACCCAATCAGATAACACCAGGTTTCTATACACTATTCTGGACGTCAGACATAGTACTCGCTCGGAATCAGAAGCCATTTGACGCAGAAAACGAAGCTCTACGACAAAAATGACTGTAGCCGGAGCCAAAAATGACACATGATTGCGTCTATTTGGCGCCGGTTTAAGGCCTTTAATCGCGGTGAAATATATATATTACCGTTAGTGAGCATGTACTGCGGCACCTGAGGGTGCAAGGAATGAATAATGTCTGTTTCAAGCGAAAAACAAACATAGACTGGGACTCGTGGTGGATTGGCGGGTTGATAGCCACCCCAAGCCACTGGTCACACAAAAACCCTGATGACTCATCCACGCTAAGCGCCCTCCTGCTCGTCTGCTTTCCAACCACCACTCCACCAGAATGATGCACAGTGCGCCAAACCGAATGGGCCTCGGCCTACGTGCGCCAATCCCAAACTTCCAACGGTCGCTAGCCCAACCAAGTCCAGGAGCAGGGCGACCGATGCTGAAAGCCATAACACTGTTTGTCGGGTCGATTTCGCCTGGGATCTCGGATTCGTTCTTGACTTCGCTTTTTGCAGTGAGTCGCTAACCATAAGTGTGTAGTAGCGGGGAATGAGTACTCACGAAAAATGGATAGGCGTGTGGACCACTACGGAGCTTCAAGCGCCTCCAGACGCCAGCTGGGAAGCCTCAAGTGTTTGGGTTTGCAGAGTTTGAAGAGCTAGACGTGGTTTCTCGTGCGCTGCAACTTCTTGATGATCGACTGTGGAGGGCGGTCATCAAAGAAACTATCGGTTGGCAATTCTGCTCCAGTTATATCTCAGAATTGTTGACCAATGCTGGGTTGTGCAGGTCAAAGCAGACCACAAAACGTAGAGGTTTCTGAAGGTGTATGAAGAGCAATGTGTACAATCCTCGGTGCGCCTTGCCTTTGTCTCATCCTGCTACCCCGCTGGCTTTATTGCTCGCACCCAAGTTTTCATTAGAACGACGAAGTAGCAAAAATGACATCGGAAACACTCATCGGCTCGCTCCTTGCGGCTCTGACAAATCCTTCTGCTCTGCCCGTCGACCAACTAGCTGAAGATATTGTGATCCCTCCCCACCTCCAGGATCTAGAGGAGCAGAACTTACCTGAGGAACACCATGGACTAGTGCTCAGCGAGATCTCGCTGTTCCGTGACGGGAGTGCGCATGGAGGCCGACGACTACAAGTTGCGCTGCCTCGACAACCGGGAGGGGGAGGAGTAGAGGGCCCACCTGAACCAGACGGCGGCAGAAATAGGGAACCAGAACGGGAGCAAAAGCAAGGACGTAAGCGAGGACGTGAACGAGAGCGGGAACGAGAAGGAACGAGAGAAGGAAATACGACACGGCTGGAGAGTTGTGGATTGGCGAGCGAGCACGTCGGGTTCACGAAGGAACCAAATGCTTAAGCTACCGAAGCCCCTTGGAAGACGGCCGGGAAGTGGAAGCTGAGCGCTTGGAAGCGAGGGGAGGAGAAGATAATAACTCGTTCTGCTATGTAAGTTCTCATCCGTCCGCTGTTAGCTTATTCTCATCTGACTGGTCGTGTGATGCAGCGAGAGCGACGATACAAGTCTCGTAAATTCAAGCGTATCCGGCTACCGAACGCATGGTCCGTTTTGCGCGCGCCGGGGGAAAAGGCCGCCCGGAACTTCGTCACCATCTGACCAAGCGGGATGGCGACCGTTCGGATAACGTGCTATGCTGACCGGTACGTTCACCCTCCCGTCTTGCTCCGTCTTTATGATTATCTCACTGCGGCTCGGTGTAAAGGACGCTCGGCGCCGGTTCCTTTGGATTACGAGCTTGGGAGTTGAGACCAGGATAACTGTTGCACTGCGCGTGACTTGATACCGGACTGACAAGGGATGAGGTATACATGATGGGACACTGATATGAACCTAGGAGGAGGCGTGGGGATTTGCAGGTAGGATTCGTGTCAAATCACTTGGACGCTCGATCGAAGAGCGGTCAGTTCCGACCAGGTGAGTTTCTGCCATGTTGTTCCGCTGATTGGCGTGTTTTGGTGGCTCTATCAGATGCATTCTTCAGACTCTGAATCGAACAGGCCGACGTTGACGAGCTGGAAATGGTGGGTGGGGCGCCTAATCTGTTAACGCGGAATCACATCGCTAACCTACGCTCGATTGTAGACAAAACTCGTACACGGATCGTCAATTACCTCTGGTTCAGTACACTACATATCATTGTCGTCCCAGCCTTGGGGGTCTTAGCCGGTTAGCCACCTTACGCAGAGCGGAGAGTTGATGCTTGAATGACTCGGACCGCGATTGACGGTACAGTCGATCGACGATCGAGGCGAGATTTGGGGATAGACGGTGGGCGATTCGCCGAAGTGTTGGAAAGATCGGCCCAAACCTTGGGCTTAGGCTCGGGCAACGGAGCTTCGGAAAAAGGTAAGTATCCCGGATTGTCCGATCTCAGGATGGGTATGGCTCGCCTTGCCGAACCAGCGGAATAACACGGAGTATTGGCGATGTATGTTATTTACATGTATTTCGAATAGTCCAAAAAATCCAGCCAATATATAGCATATCTTCTACCATCTAAATACTAAACAGAAAGATTCGTGTGGGCCTGGGACAAAACCAGACGCCCAGCCACTCGGCCACTCGGTTGATCACTCGCTACGTCTGACCCAGATGACTCATCACAACAAGCGCCAGAACGAAGCTTTCTCCTAGACCACCACACCCACCTCAAGGCGACGCAAATGTGCCAAACTGCTAGCTCGCAGCTAATGTGCTCCGTTTCTGAACGGCCATCAGCTCTTAATCCCGCCAAATCCAAAGGCTGGCGGGCTATGCTTGAAATCATGCTTTAAATCTTGCCACGGCCGCGCACATGTCGGCGCGAGTCAAGCAGCTCCGAGATGCTGGATACAGCATAAAAAGATGGACTGACTCGGCTCTCGGTGCGCCTTTTGCTTTCCTAATGCCCTTTTCGACTTTCATTGGCTCGCTCATTGTGGACTCCCCAATTTAGCTGCTGATCGTTGACTGGCCGTCTCTGGAGTAAGGCCAACGATACCCTCACCTTGCCGCCACTCTAGGGTCTACGAACGTGGATCTTGCGTAAGAAATATCCGTGTTCGGCGAGATCATCCTGCATGAGGGTCCCCCTGGGGAACGATTGCCGCGGGTTGCTTTTCCATGTTGATAACCTGGTGGATCGGCGGGTGCAAGTGCAAATGCGACGAGGGGTCGGGTGAGCTGGAAACTGATAGACAAAGTGTGACTCGAAGCAAGGAACTGCATGCGGACGGAAAGGCAAAACCGGACACGAGCGAGGCAAGATGGATAACTTGGCTGGTTCACGGAGATCAGTATGTCCTTGGCCAGTGCGATTCACACGGTATTTCCGTTGAACTATGTAATTAACTCTCCTTCAATCATGTTATCTTCCGTATGGAGAGTTAGAAACAAAAATATAAAAGTTGCGTGAGCCCACCGATGGACTAGCCTGGGCCAGGGCCTGGCTATTCGACCAGCGCGACACAACTTCCGTTCGACATAGTCAAACGAGATGAATGCAACAATGACTGGTATGACGCCGAACGATATATCCCAGCAACTCAAGGCTTCGACTGTCCGATTCATAATTTACCAAGATCAAAGCCTAAAAGAGCGAGCCCGGCGAGTTTGTGGCTGAGCCACCGCCGCTTCGCTGAGTCAGCGACACTACTAGCGCCTAAGCGGGTCGTCCCTACACTACCACCACACCGTTCGAACCAGCCTGGCGCTACTCCCAACATACAGCAACGCCAGAGGGCTCGCGATCGTCGCTAAAATAAGTCGAACTACAGCTGACAATTTTCGGATGGCTTCGCTTTATGTAGTCCTGGCGCGAAAGGTCTTGATTCTTGCCTCCCCCGGTCTTGGTTGTGAATATAAACGATTAGCATCGGACCGTTTCACAACGCGCTCTGCAACTCTGATCAAGCTATTTTGCAGAACGACCTACGACAATACGCCTTTGATTGTTTTTCCTTGGGGTCGTCAAGATAGAATGCTGTCAGTGAGATTTATGTGTGGACTCGGTCTCATTTATCTAGTCTACGCGAACTAAATCAACGACCCATTCTCTTATCTAACGCAAACCTGATCGTGAACCAGTTGCTCTCTTTCGACCCAGAAATCGGACATCGAAGAATAGTCGTTGGACTCACTGGCCGCAGCTTCTAGTGCGTATCGTTCGTTCTTGGTCGCTTATCCCTATCTTCATGTCATTTGTATGAGGCACCCGCTCATGATGTTTTTGTTAGCACACAGAGCAATCGCGGCGTCCCTTCGGTCCGCTGAACCTCGCGGATATTCTATTTCCCCCTCAACCTACACTGCATCAGTCAATTGCCTAACTAATAGCGCTTCCTGAGGCCGAGCAGAATGTTGAGTTCAGGAATCAGAGCTCCGGAGCGCGAGAGATTAAGACGTAGGAAAGGTGATTTCTAGAAAGTGCACGATACTAGAGGGGGTTGTTCAGGAAGGGAGCAAAACTGGGGCTCGACAATTCGAGGAGCGCGAGTACCAACCAGAAGCGATTTTGGACGTAGCTGGCGGAGCCAAAAGGCTGGGAAAGTCTAACATCGGGTGAGTAGTAACCTCTTTTTTCGCATGCCAAATACCCACGACATCTAACCGTCAGAAACAATTCAGGTATATTTGTGATCAACCTTCTAGCGTAAGCTCGCCGCGTGTAGGAATAAGGAGGCTTGGACTTGAACCCCGGTGTGGCTGGTCCAGTGTATGGGGCGTACACAACCTTTGTTCACTGTAGGCAAGACGCGACTTGTGCATATAGCCTATGATCTGAAATAAAGTATGCATTTTCGATTATTGTGTGTTCGCGTTGAGAACTTGTTTCCTATCACACGGGATCACCTCACGTTGTGATGGTTGCGAACAATACTTTATGTCGGTAACCCCAAAATGGCAATGCACAGCATACACGCCCCTTTTCAGCGTTTTGATGTGCAATAGGATCCAATACAACGTTGCACTTGACCACCACCACACTGTACCTTTCGCTAGCTATTTGGTTCGTGTCGTTCTTCCGGCAGGTGCCTTCGATTGGCGTTGGTGGTAGCTTCCTCACTTATGGGCGACATGAACTGGGATCCCGACTTTGATTTGACATGGGTGCCAAGCGAGGTACTAAGTGTGATATTGAACTAAACTGTACCCGCACTGATACACTAACCTATAGCCCATGAGCATGGACCTGTTCAGGAACTGGACATCCCCTCAGCGGAACGAGGCTAGATACCTCGAGCCTCATGAGCTAAAACAATCAAATTCGCAAATAATACCAACCCAAGCGCCGATTTCGGACTCTGTGGACTTTGACCTGCTAGATAAGATGTTCTATCAGGCTGCTGCATATCGCGGGCAAGGTCTGCTGCAAGAGTCCGAAGAGCTACATCTGCAAGTACTCTCGACGCGGCGACAGGTTTTAGGCGATGAGCACGTCGATACTCTCCAAAGTATGGATGAACTGGCGTTTACGTACTTCGAACAAGGGAGGCTAGACGAGTCGGAGCAACTACACCTGCATGTGATGGCGATCCGCAAGCGCAAGCTTGGCGATGAGCACGCCGATACTCTCCAAAGTATGCACGACCTGGCAGTTACCTACTCCAAACAAGGGCGGCTGGACGAGTCGGAGCAACTTCACCTGCATGTGATGGCGATCCGCAAGCGCAAGCTCGGCGACGAGCACACCGATACTCTCCAAAGTATGGATGAACTGGCATTTACGTACTTCGAACAAGGAAGGCTGGAGGAGTCGGAGCAACTTCACCTGCATGTGATGGCGATCCGCAAGCGCAAGCTTGGCGATGAGCACGCCGATACTCTCCAAAGTATGCACAACCTCGCAATAACCTACTTCAGACAAGGACGGCTGGATGAGTCGGAGCAACTTCACCTGCATGTGATGGCGGTCCGCAAGCGTAAGCTCGGCGACGAGCACACCGATACTCTCAGAAGTATGCACGAACTGGCAATGACCTACTTCGAACAAGGGCGGCTGGAGGAGTCGGAGCAACTTAACCTGCATGTGATGGCGGTCCGCAAGCGCAAGCTTGGCGATGAGCACTCCGATACTCTCCGAAGTATGCACAACCTGGCAGCTACCTACTTCAAACAAGGGCGGCTGGATGAGTCGGAGCAACTTAACCTGCATGTGATGGCGATCCGCAAGCGCAAGCTCGGCGACGAGCACACCGATACTCTCAGAAGTATGCATGAACTGGCGTTTACGTACTTCGAACAAGGACGGCTAGAGGAGTCGGAGCAACTTAACCTGCATGTGATGGCGGTCCGCAAGCGCAAGCTTGGCGATGAGCACACCGATACTCTCCAAAGTATGGATGAACTGGCATTTACGTACTTCGAACAAGGAAGGCTGGAGGAGTCGGAGCAACTTCACCTGCATGTGATGGCGGTCCGCAAGCGTAAGTTCGGCGACGAGCACACCGATACTCTCGAAAGTATGCACAGCCTCGCAATAACCTACCTCGAACAAGGGCGGCTGGACGAGTCGGAGCAACTTCACCTGCATGCGATGGCGATCCGCAAGCGTAAGCTCGGCGACGAACACGCTGATACTCTCGAAAGTATGCACGAACTGGCAATGGCCTACTTCGAACAAGAACGGCTGGAGGAGTCTGAGCAACTTGACCTGCATGTGATGGCGATCCGCAAGCGCATGCTTGGTGACGAGCACGCCGATACTCTTGAAAGTATGCATAACCTCGCAATGACCTACCTCGAACAAGGGCGGCTGGAGGAATCGAAACAACTTGACCTACATGTGATGGCGATCCGCAAGCGCAAGTACGATATCCATCGACTGTGTCAAAGTTCAACACACTTAACCCACACTTCAACAGGCTCTTACCTCCACAGCGGCAACTTCTCGACGGCGCGGAGGCATCATCTCCGGTGTTCCCATCTTCATCCGACTATCAGGCTAGCGAACCACTCGTTCGTGAAGCTCGGGATGTATGTCACCCGGCTTGATGTAAACGACATCCACCACTTACAGAAATCCGTCATTTCACAGCCAAACTCAAGCACACCTATTGAGTCAAGACCGCTCCTCGTAAGCAGACTGAAACAGCTATTTAACGCTCCGCCACACTATCACGCCTCTGTAGGATTCCCAGATGGTTGTCAGCGCCCAAGGTCAGGATGTGCGGTCGCGCGTTTTAGCGGGAACTGTAAGATCAACGCCATACCACGTATAGAGCAGTTGAGGCTAATCATACGTGACACCGCTTTCAGTCTATCTCGAGTGCATTCAGCTATCTGGTAATTCACGGATGCACCGATCTAACTACTCGGCTGGATTTATCCAGCTGTCCCGAAGCAGCGCTGTCAGGAGGTCGATTCGGTGACGTGTGGCGGGGTAATCTGCAGGATGGAATCGAAGTTGCGATCAAATGCCTGAGGCTGCACACGGTGGATGACGCGAGATCCAAGGTTGTCAAAGTAAGTCGCAAACTTAACCAATGAACGAATGAGCGCTCACTTGTCCAGCACGCGGCGAGAGAGCTGTACCACTGGTCTAAACTCAAACATAAGAATGTGCTAGAGCTCCTAGGATTTGCTATGTTCCAAGAACAGCTGGCGATGATATCACCCTGGATGGAGCACGGCACTCTTGATGAGTATATTCGAAAGCACCCGAAAGCAGATCGTTGGTCATTGGTACATAACACATCACAGTACTTGAGATGTGATGTCTTATTGGGTTGTTATGTATCACATTAGTGCCTGCAGGCTTCGGAAGGTCTGGAGTACATTCATGGTGCTGGGATGGTGAGTGGTCTTATGCTGCTCATCGCTTTACGATTTATGCATATATCATTCAGGTGCATGGTGATTTGAAGGCTGCAAGTACTCCTGGCGCTGTCGGGATGTTTAACGAGCTAACACGAAAGTTCAGAATAACATCCTGGTCTCCGCGGAAGGCGTTGTCAAGCTCACGGACTTCGGGAACTCAGTGATGACTGACCAGTCTCTGGGGTTCTCTGCAACTTGCATCGCAGGTGGGGGAACGGCTCGTTGGATGGTGAGTTACTCTAGGCTGGCGGATTATATCATTCGAACGGTGACGATTTGGATACGCCTGACAGGCTCCTGAGCTCATCCAACGAGAAGATGAGAACGCGGCAGACCGAAGCATGCCGGCAGACATATATGCGTTCGGGATGGTGAGTTATCTATCAAATACGGATGTACCTAACTTCTGAGTACTTCATGCACGTAGACTATACTTGTTAGTAGCAATAAATCCTTCTATTTGTATACTTATGCTGATTTTGCCTCTAGGAGGTGATGACCAGTCGCAAGCCTTACTCGGAGTACAAACGAGAGCCGATGGCGACGTTAGCTGCCACTCAAGGAAAACACCCTCGGCGACCGGCAGAGCTTTCGACAGAGACTCGATTTGGGGATGCGAGATGGAACGTGATGGTAGCATGCTGGATCATGGCACCTGCCTATCGTCCAGACGCTCAGCTGCTAAACACCATGGTAGGTAGGCTGATTCGTGATGTAAGCTGGCGAACTTACATGAGCTTTTTTTTTAGCTAGCCAGCTTGGTATGAGTTGCTGTTCACACATGCCGGTTAGGTCTGCTGGTACTAACGCCGATTGTGGTCAATCTCATACACAGCAATACACTTGCCTTGCTCTCGCCAGGAACCCACTTGAAATATATCAGTTTCTGCCACGGCCGGAAAGCGCGGGTGATAAAGCCATGCTTCTTAAGAGCGAAAAATTAATTTAGATTGGAGCTTATGATATTGACAATTGGTAGATCATTAGCGTGCTCACGGCGTGTTAAACTTAACAGCCACCCCAAGCCACTAGTCACACCTCAACCCTGA
Organism: Ceratobasidium sp. 395; assembly: GCA_019616345.1. Taxonomy (NCBI): domain Eukaryota; kingdom Fungi; phylum Basidiomycota; class Agaricomycetes; order Cantharellales; family Ceratobasidiaceae; genus Ceratobasidium; species Ceratobasidium sp. 395. The sequence continues at coordinate 25,804 of WSTH01000328.1, forward strand.
TGACTCATCCATCCTAAGCGCCTGAAACCTCGTCCTCCTCCCTAGAGTCTAACATTGGGGGTCGGCAACCGCCCAGTACACGTAAGCAAAAAGTGTCCTGGTGGAATGTCCCTTCCGATTTGCAATAGTGCGATTCAAGTGTCGCCGCGTGAGCCCACGAATTTACTCGCCCGCAACGACATAGCGCACCCTAATATAGCACTGAAAATTTGTGATAAAGTCGTGGGAGGACGTCAATCATCTTCGTTTTTGTTTACGTCAAGTAGTTCACGAGTTAGAATTTGTACTTCTGGCAGTAACGGGATAAAAAATAGAATCGCACGAAGACCGTCCACTGCAGTAGGCTCCAGACACATACAGCAACTTAGACTGAAGCTTTTGAATCTAGAGCCGTTGAAAACGACGGTTAGGTTTTCGAAGGTGCATGCATTTTCTAGCACAATCGACGCTTATATAAGCCAATGGGCTATCAGTCATCCTTGCGCACGTCTCGTTTTGCTCTCAACCTTACCGCACTGTTACTACACCATGGTGCAATACATACCTTTCCGTAGGAAGGGACGATCTTCTCGTCAAAAGGCGCAGATTCGCGCTCTGGCACATTGCTGAAGCCAGCCTGACGTTGCTAAACCGAGCGCTGATGGCACTGCTTCAAAAACAAGCGGTGTTGACTTAGAGTGTTCGTCTGAACTAGTAGACTCGGTGCATGTAGATAGATCGTTTAAACAATACACAGAAGACTTCGGACATGTCAAAAGACTGCACAAAAATGCTTTGCAGCGGGAACGGCGGGCAAAAGTAAAGGTGAGAAACGTTACGAGGTCGGAAATCCAAAAACCGTACCAACTACATGGACAAATTTAGATTGCACAGCTACAGAATGCGACTGACGACGCTTACGCACAGCTTTCATCGGTGTCCAAGGAGCGAGATGACGCGGAGCGTGCATTTGAAGGTCTAAAGCGACAAGATAACACTAGCGCCAAGGAGATATCGGTGTTGCGTCAACAAGTCGAGCATCTAAAGCGTCAGATCAGTCAAGCATCAGAAGTGATTATACGCTCGTCGCTTGAAATACACAAGCAGAGCAATACTATCACCAGCTTTGAAGCCCGGAACAAAGAGATGCGTCTTGCAAAGGAAGCTTTGCGCAAGAAAGTTGAGCGCCGAGACCGCAAGGACACCCTTGGCACCATAGCGCCGACCCCCGAGAGCCATACGCGTGCATATAGCCTGAAGGACAAGGGAGGAGTAATACGGCCAGAGATACGAAACATACTACGGGAGCTTGCCTGTAAAGGAATAGGAACAGAGCACGCCTCGGATGTAATCAATATCATAGCTGAAGGCCTGGGGATCAAGGTTGTTGGGTCTGTTAGCGCACGCAGTATAGCCCGAATCATGCTAGAAGGGTTAATCCAGGCTCGCATGCAGGTTGCTTATGAGCTTGATCACGCGAATTGTAAGTATCTTTGATCACAAACTATTCAGAATGCAGCTGATTGATGATTGTTGCTTGTAGACTTCACTATATGCGGTGATGGAACAAGCATAAAAAACCACCAATACGAGGCAAAGTCAATGTATATACAGCCTCCTGCCGAGACAGACTCCAAGGGGGAGCAATTGGCTGACACATTTCAGCCCGTCCTTCAAACCCTTAGAGTGCAGAAAGCTGTGAACCATACGGCACAGTATTGGTTTAATGGATGGATTCATTCGATCGACGCGTGTTGCAAGGCACTGATGAACAGTCCTACCGGCCAGAATATCCGCATTAACAGCAAGCTAGTAGCGCCAAAACTACGGGGTGTACTCACAGATCATGCTGCTGATCAGAAGCGCTTCCAAGAGCTCATGCAACAATGGAAGAGGATCACAGATCGAGAGAGGCGAGCTGTACCTGTGCTACAGAATTTGTCAACTGAAGCGCAGTTCAGCATGGTCTCAAAGTATCTTGACGATGCCACTAATAACATTAGTGACTGGCGAGAGCTACCTGTAGATGAACAAGCTGCTCTGATCCATGATGCTTGGCTTGCGTTGGCACTGCGGATTGGCGAGAACGAGTTCCTCAAGCAAAGCCCAGAAAGTCAGTTTGAAATTGACTTCTTTGCGTGGACTGGTTGTTGTACGCACAAAGAGCTGAACGCCGTGAAAGGTGGGGTCGCTCAAATGGCGTGCATTTGGGAATCTCAAGGACTATTACCGCCGGTTTGTCACAACCCTGTACTATCTAAGGTGTGAGCTCGCTCTTATGTCCGTCGAGGGACTCGGTACGCTTCATCACGCGGAAGGTTGCAGGATTTCCGGAGATTGTAGGAGCTTATAATGGACAAAATGTGTTATAAGGGCGGACAG
>WSTH01000329.1:0-11290 GCA_019616345.1 Ceratobasidium sp. 395
GACGATAACCGAAAAGGCGCGGTGAAGCTGCATGGGCATTGGGACAAGAAGATGAACGTGCCGTCCGTCGCATATATCGATTCCTTGGTGACGCCCGGAGATCACTAGTGAGTTAAATTTGATGCACGCGCCGCTTTATTCAGTTACTGACGGGGAACACGCCGCTCTCTCGCGTTGTCTGATCCGTGTTGGGCAGTGTAACATGCGAAGTCGTTGACGAAACAGCAAATCCGAACGCAGAAAAACCACATCACTTCCGAATCATCGCGGTGATGGCTACATAGATATATGGTTCAACATGGACGTGGATTCACTTGGGATAGACTTGTGCTTTTTTTCTCGGTTTGATCCAATTTAGATATTCTTCTGCTTTCTGTATCTGAGGTGACATTATACTATCGTATCTATACTTGTATTGATTCGCGATCAGAGGCTCCCTGAACAATTTTTAAGCTAGCGCATACAACCACTTATTGGGCCTTGCCACCTCGCCACGTTTTTTTCTTCATATGCGTATAGCCCTAGATAAAACTTTAGTACCTTATTTCTCGGAATATCACAAGCTACGCATGCTCCTCTTCATTTAAAACGTTTCACCGGTATGGTTGAAACGTGCTGGCTGCGATGGCGAGGGCAAGCTTGGTAGCCGATTCTGCCACGGAAGCCTAACCCCGCCCCTGGTATGTAAGTGACGTCGGGGAGATCTGATCTCTTACATCTGCTATTCGAGATGGATGTTGGATGCAGACTTATAGTAATTGGCTCATGGATAAAAACGGTGTCTATCTTATCGATGACAGTTGAATATATGTTGGACTGGCCTATACAGTGTCCGTATAAGCGGCTATCAGAATCACGATTGATAAATCAGCGACCGCTTCCGACACGCTGAATGCAAAAGCGAGCTTCGTAATGTGACAAATCTGGGTGGCAACATTATATTACTGTAAGACAAGAATGCCGAAAGGAGAAACCAGCACAGGAGACGTGGACGCCGCTAATGTCGCGTCCCGATAACACACGGGTAAGTTGTCTAGCCCTTGCTGGGGCTGAGGATAAAACCAGCTTGAACTGCCATGAGCATTCAATACAGCTCCCCCTCTTCGTTCTCTCTACCATAGCTTTCTTAATCTTTTAATAGCGCATCGCGTCCGTTCTCTCTGCCACTGCTTCAACCGGGCTCCTGCAAAGACGCCATACCAATCCGGTACACCAAGCCACCTGCCCGCTCAATACCCAGCACCATGAACTTTTTCAGCTCGTACGCATCTCAAACCACGTCCAACGGCGCAAATCCATTCGCCCTCTTCGCTGTTGCCCAATCACCACGCGAATCGAGCAACGCGTACCGAGCCGCGGGAGCCTATTGCAACACCGAATTCGGGATCCTTGCCCGCGCTGTTCGGACCAGCACTGGGAGCGTGACAAGGAGGGCGAAGAGCAATTTTGTTGAAAAACACGAGAGCCGCTGCGCCTCTTCAAAATCGGGTCATATACCAACTCATAACGCACATACCTACATGGGCTGGCAAGAATCCAAGCAAAAATGCCCAATCTAGGTCGGACCGTTTGTTTGGTTCGCCCGTCCAAAACCCCAGCGCTTGTGCCCCGTCGCCACCCAATCATCGCCACCCAGCCACTCATTGGCCCATTTCGTTTATTGCCAATTAATCTCTTGCCATGACATTTTTCTTCAGTAGACTATACCATTTCGCTTGTGCGATATCTCAATATGCATACACTCACTTAGTCGTTCATTCCACCTTCGTTACTACGAGCTTTCATGTACCCATGTGACACCAGATTTCATGCGACTCTATCATAAGTGGTATAGATTAGACAGGTTGCGAAACCGTTCTATTGGCTTAGTCACGTTGCGAACACGTGACTATCCAAGCGTTCTTTTCAGCCTCAACCCGCCCAAAACCCCGTCTGCAAGCTCGGTTGAGCTCGAACTCTCTTGCAACATGTACATATACTCTACTAACTGCGACTTCCATGTCTTTTGGCCATCCACGAGGATATTATTGGGTACTGCCCCGGTTAGAACGTTTGAATAGTCACGTGTCTGCAACGTGACTAAGCCGATAGAACGGTTCCGCAATCTGTCTATTGCATTGCACCATATGTATGACTAGTACATAGATTCTTCATCCTATGTCCTGCCTTTTGTCTAATAGTATGTACATGGCCAATCGAGCATTTTAAGTCTCACCAGCATCACTCGGCCCTGATTCCTACATGCTCCAGGATGCGTAGCCCCTTTGAATTGAAAACTGTCACTGGTGAGGTTGAATTGTACTGGCTGTGATGGCAAGGGTAAGCTTGGCAGCCGATTCTGTCACGGAACCTCGCCTCGTGCCCCAGCCTGTGACGTAGAGATCTACTCGTCCTATATCCGATGCCGAGCCTGGGCAGTCATGAGACACGAAAGAGCAGGGAGCCTGTGGGACACAGGTATGTGGCTGGGCCGCCACCCACGCTCGCGTGGCTCACGGGCGGGCGGGAAACTTTGGTACTGCAGTAGTTGTATGGTGAACGTGACGAAAAAAAATAAGATGGTGAAAAAAGGTCAAAAAAATAGAGCAAGCATCGAGAGTTATATAAACCCTACTGTCTTGCAGGATTCGTGTGGCGTTGTGGTTGTGAACATCGCTAAGTGCTTCGACGTTTTCCAGGCAAAATGCGGTAAAAATATTGCGTAAACGAGAAAGAACCAAGAGGTTTGGCGACTAAGTTTTAGCTGTCGCGTTTCATCAACATTTTTGCCAGAGGAAATGTCCAATCTCTTGTAGTGATATGGCCTAGACGAGGGAGGGAAGAGGATTGTGGAGGGCACGTGACTGCAACAACTCTAACCTCCGGTAGCCGAGTATCACGTCTTGTGCCTCCACAAGCTGCGGTGCGTGTGTGCATAATGTTCAGGCTCGCTATTCGGAGAGAAAGTCCGATAGATACTCGATCAGTCCAGGGATAAAAACAATAGTTATCTTATCGGCAACACTCGGGCATATGTCAAGCTGGCCGAGACCGCGCCCATACAAATCGCCATCAAACCCATGGTTGATCTACAAGTGCTTCTTGATGAGCTGAATGCAAGAACCAGCTTCAGACGTGATCTGAGGTATATGGGCGGTAACCTTGTAACTTATTACTGGAAGGTAAGCTGAAAGGAGAGACCATCATTACAGATATAAACACCACTGATACTGCATGCCGATAGCATACGAGCCCCCTAACCCGTGATAGGGTTGAGGACCCAACCAGTCCAAACGCAGACATCCCCCCCCCCTTCATTCTCTTAATCACTGGCCTTTGTTTTTGCTAAGCCGGGCTCTCACTTAGGCTTGCCTCGGTCGTACGGTACCTATCTAGTCTGCGCCTGCTCACCCGATACCCGGCAACATGGAGTTTCTTGACTTGTTTGCGTCTCAGACCTCATTCAACAGCGCAAACCCATTCGCTCTCTTCTCTGTTGCCCAACTACCACGTGAATCGAGCAACGCATACCGAGTTGCAGCCGCTTACAGCTCTACCGAGTTTGGAGTTCTTGTGCGCGCTATTCGGGCTAGTACTGAGGGCATGACGAGAAGAGCGAACAAGTCCTTAGCGAACTATAAAAGCCATTACATTACTCCAAAATCTGGTCGTAGACCAACTCATAATGCGCATAATCAGGAGGGAGGGCAAGAGGCCAAACAAAACACCCAAGCTATGTTAGAGTATTTTTTTGGTTCACCCGTCTGAAACCTCGGCGCTAACGTTTCATCGCCACCTAGCCACCCAGTCACTCAACCACCCATTGACCCGTTTCGTTTTTTTTTCAAGTAGTTACTTATAATAAAACTCTTTGTTGGATCGTATCTGTTTGCCTGGTCCAGATCTCATTATGCACGTGCATGATTATTTAGCAATTCATTCCACCCTCAAGTTCAAGGCGCGAATTATTCATGTGATTCTGTCATAAGTAGTATAGTCTGCATCGAATTACTTATCTTATTCGTGGCTCGTGGCTCGTGGTTCGTAGTGTATGGATTTTTAACTCCGTAGTCAATGTTTTTTGAACGCATACCTGGACAGTTGAGTGTTTTAACCCTCGAAAACTGCTTGGTCTTCGCTTCTGTATGGTCTGATCTGTGTAAGATAAAGGATATAAGCTGTTGCACAACATGTTTTCCAGTCGTGCTCCAACCTATCGATCCAGTGTTGATTAACCCTATTAAAACGCTTTGAGCGGGAAGTTTTAGCAACCCCTTCGTACTGAAGTATACGTTATTAATCCGCCAACTCCGCCTCGCGTATGCTATACCAGTCCGAAGGCTCTGTGCACCTTTTATCAAGGGCTGCTGTCTCCGCCGACAACGTTTTGCGTTGGTAGCTGTCTCGGAAGAATGGAGTGGCGAGTTGGGATAACACACTGCGCTGGTCGGTTTACCCTCATGGAGATTACCTTCTGGGATCTGGTACAATGGCGTTATGACAAGCTACGAGAGCTCGCGCTGATGTTCTGCTTCGTCGAAGAGATTAGGTAACAAAGGTAGAAGTAATGCCGGTGGGCTAAATGACGAAGTAGAAGCTCCGGGTGGCACCATATCCCTCCATAAAAGGCACGCCTAAGCGCGGTACGGTACCTGAAACTTTTAGGATGAAATCTCTTACTGTATAGGAGTGTAAGTATGTCATCTTGGTAGATTCAAGACTATCTGGTCGCGTACAGCCTCGCCCGCTCTGGAGTGAGCATATAAGGTGTTGCGTCCGGGAGTTTCGTCGTTCTGTACTCAACTACATATACCCTTCGATTTTATCGTAGTAGCCGCACGACCTTCACCACTAGCTCACCTATCCAATCACCAAGATTTGCCATGAGCTCTCTTAACGCGTACAATGCCCCTCACAGCGCCAGCCCGTTCGGTCTGTTCGCCCCTTCGCCATATCATAGTCATAGGCCACAAGCTTGCACCGAATTCGGAACCCTTGCTCGTGGTTTTCAGGCAATGGCTAGTAGATGTGTTGGTCATTTTACCCGGAGTTCTGAGCGCAAGTTTTGTTCATCTGGATCAACTCGTTCAGGGTCCGTATCGGAAGTTGTCAGTTTGTAGAGCTGCCAGGCTGCCACCGTGGAACTAGAATGGTATTGTAAGTGCTTCTAGGTTGCTACTATGAGCCATATGAAAAATTACTGATTAATCCAAAGTCCCATTCGCTACGCATATATACCTCCTTTTCATTTTGGAACCGATACCAATACTTCACATCTCATTGACGTCTCGTGACCCCCTCCATTCTTTCGATTCCAGTTGACTTCTCTAAAAGTTTGTACCCGGGCTGCTTGCCACACTTTTGCTCGAGACTCAAATATGTTGGCTTCAACTTGTATTTTTGCATCGTTAATTCGAGCTGGATCTTTCTGTTGGCCGCCCGGCCCGATAGCTAGGAATGAGACTGTTATAAGCTATGTAATATTTGCCTTGGTAATAACTAGCCAATAACACTATACCCCGGTCCCTACGCAACCCGCAACACCCACCCCGTTCTTCGCGTGTCCACAAGCAAGACGTTTCGTCCGTCCAGACCAGTCTTGAGCTGATTTTCCTCCTTGCTACCATCCCGTTCCTCCTCATTTTTTCTTCCTTCGTCCCAAATTTGTACAACCCTATCACTCCGAGTGAACCCAGCAGCCTGGAAACACTCGGCAGTATACGGGGTCAACTGAGTAGTTACACCAACGATTTCGGTCCTGGTCTTCTTTAAATCGTTTGTCGCACGGGACAGTAGATCAACTCCTACGCCAGCACGGCGGTAGGGAGCGTCGACGTGAAAATGCGAGATTTGGTAGATAGTCTTCTGGTTCGTCGACGGGACGGGTTGCACAAAGAGACAGCCAATTGGTGTTTTCTTGTATTCTATTACGAGGTGGAGTGGTGAGCTTTTTGAACCGTTGGAATTGCGAATTGCGATGGTTTTCGTGAAGCTTTGGATGCTGGCTTTAAGCATATCTTCAAAGACAGGTCGATGCAGCCTGAGGAAGGACTGAAATCAATCGACTAATTTGGGAGCTAGCCGTCATGATGGGTTTCAATGGCTCACCAGTCGATCCCAAATAGAATAGGAAGAGCCATGCAAGCTAATATAGGGAGAGGCGCCAAGTATCCCAGCCACCCATTCGGACCAGATCCATTTGGCCAGAGATGCAATGCCTGAATCAGAGCACTCGCACAGACCAGCCATGCACTGATCGCCGCAGGGTGAGAATACGCTACAAAAAAGGTAAAAATCCGGTAGTAAAACACACCCGGTAACTTACCTATACGATTTGCAACTGCCAGCTGTTCCATAGACCCCATGCCAATCAACATCTGGACCTCCTTGAGGTCTTTACGAGTATCGAACGGACGTATCAGGATATCGTTCGTCGAGTCTGCCATTTTAGATATTCGAGAGCTCGTGTGCAAGCACCTAGGGACTCAGTAGTAATTTTGAAACTATTTCGAGCGCAAGCTGGTATCAGGAAGTGACAGTCAAGCACAAGCTCCAGAGGTAGATGAGGATTATGTTGAGCTCCAACTCAAAGTCGGCACGAAGGAGAATACCGTCAACGACCAGTCCAGCGAGTATATAAGCTTGCGAAGTGGACGCTTACCATAGGCAACTTGCGAACCGGGCTCATTTTTTTCGCTAGTCAGATGGAGGTCCGACGCACGTGCGTTTCAGACGCGCGATTGGCTCAGCCAAACATCCAACAATTGTGGCGATGAGTGTATCAAACATCTAGCCACTAGCCACATCAGCCGGATTATACTGACAATTTTGAGGCTTAACACATCTATCTCAACAACTGAGTCCGCTAGCAGAGAATGGAGCTGTGAATTGGAGTCTAGGCCCTGTGAGGAGCGCGTACAATCGGAGACAGGAGTCGGGTATCTACTTCTGGCCGGACATAACCTCCTTAACGACCTCTTTCATCGGCGTAGTATCAACGTAGATCTCCATCCCGGAAGTTCTTTCCTCTCCTGGCTGCTTGTGGATAACTGCGAGGCCAGGAACTGTGATCTTGCGACTTTGCTGGTCACCCTTGATCTCATAAGTCAACAGAGTCGTCTGATAAATAATCCCGCGAGTTGTATCATAAGAGCAACGAAGGATTCTGCATTATGTGGTTAGGTACTCAATACACAATTATTTTGTATTTGAACAGTGGATTATGCTAACCTATGTGTGAGGCTCTGAACGACTTTCAGCTGTGGCTCGAAAAACTTGATTACTGTTTCTTTTCCTTCTTGTTTCGGAGCATTTCCGAATTGGCAGAAAATATCTGAGTGTAAGGTGAATAGGATATTCAGCTCAAGGGAAGGTGGAGTAATTAGCCTACCATCGGTCCAGAATTCGCTCCAGCGGTTTAAGTCCAGCGAATCCATAGCTTCGGTGAACCGGCTAAGCCAGTCTTCTTCCTCGACGAGCTGAGGCTCAAAGCGGAGGTTACTGGCAGGGAAAGAAGCTTGGACGGCGGACATGATCGAGAATTACGCTGTTGCACAGATAGTTGAAGTATATTGGACTGGCTTTGGACAGAGAGCTGATGATATTCAACGAGACCATGACAGCCATTTTATATACGAAAACTATTGTAGGCCGAGTTCTTCACCGACCCCTCCGAGAAAGCCAGCGCTGAGCGTCTCGGCATGAGATCTTTGATTTGGACGAAGGTTCAGTGGAGGCCGGCTGCGACTAAGCTCAGGCCCTCCACCTCTTCACCTCGCCGACCCCGAGCGATGCAATAGTAGATCAGTGACAAACTAACACGCTCGCCGAACAATACTCGGTCGAAGTGTAGTGTTAGCCAGCCGCTCGCGTTTTGGAGTCGTTTCTGAATTTGCGAGGGCGACTACAGCCCGCCAGTGATATTGTTGATGACAAATTGACCAACCGGAGCTCGCTTTCGGGCCAACCCGGCGCACGCTCGTGGGAAGAATGGCTGTTTGTGGTGTCATATATTACTTTTGCCGCGGCACGCGGGGCCCGAAGTACGGGCGCTAATAGAACCTCTGGAGGTTTCGAAAGGTGGATTATATGCGCGGGACTGATGGACTCATTTACTCCAGTCACGCTCCACGTAAGACACTGAGCGTTGAGTGAAGAGCCAACGTAGAATTCGTAAATGGATTCTGGTACATAGCTAGCTTATATATTGCCTGAGCTGGTTTATACTCGCGGGTAGTGAACAGAACTACACGAGTTTTGGACATGTATGACTGGGATCTCTGCTTGATGGAGTTTAGAGCTCGTTTCAAAGTCACCTCAGAGAGTAGAAAATAAATAAATAAAAGTTGAACTATTAGGTCGTATGTCTACAAATCTTGTGTGTTGCTTGGATGCGCTAGCCTATTTCTTCTCTGCCAACTCCTTCAATACCTCTTTGGCCGGACCAATATCAATATACACCTCCATACCGGCTGCCTGTTCCTCTCCAGGCTTCTTATGAAGAGTTATGAGAGCAGGGACGGTGAAAACGCGCTCCTGGGGATCTCTCTTGACTTGCATGGATACCGAGGCGCTGTGGTATATCAACCCAGCAGCTGGATCGAGAGAAACTCGAGTGGTCCTATAAATAGACTGTATGAGTCATTGTTCAAGCCTTGTGATGAGAGAACAGCGTTACGAATGCTTGATGCTTTGGAAATATCCAAAGAGTGTCGCTAGTTGGGTTAAAACTGCGTCTTTCTGTTCAACCCTTGGATCGTTCGCGAACTGAACAAAGCCACCTAGAGGGAGAGGGAATTGGCTGAGGAAAAAGTGTGTGGAGAGGTAAATGCACCTACTATCGGCCAAAAATGGCGCCCAACGACCACGAATATCAAGAGAATCGAGAGCCTGATTGAATTTAGCCAGCCAAGTGTGTTCTTGGTTGATTTCAGCTTCAGTAAGAGATATGCTTGAGCTCATCGTAGGTGAAGAATTACACTGGATAAGCCAAAGTTATGTTCAAGACGATTCTGGACCATTCATGTTTTATACTCGGTGTTAACTGATACTGGCCATCGAATAGCGCTCGTACGAACAAGCGCCGGCGATACATGTCCGAGATATATCAGCTGCTTGATAAAGAAAGTACCTAGTTCGGTGTTGCGGTCCCATGATTAGAGTAGACTATCATGTGACTTACCAATACTGGTGAAGGAATCAGTCCGACCGTAATCAATTATGTGCTTTGGCGAAACGCCGTGGCGGAATCGGGTGGCGATTTCCAACAGCGATCGAGAACCACCAGAGGCTGTGTATTTGTTTGGCACGACTGGCCATAATTTCTGACTTGTTCGATGCCACCACGCAAAGTTCCGTCCCGCAAGGCAGTCCCATCCACGACCCCGGCCCCGGCTGTGTCTACGTCTCAATTGCCTGCGGCGACTATAGCTCCTCAGCCGACACCTGCTCCGGTTTCGAGAACAACCATTGAGGAGGACGATGAAGTGGAACGGCTGCGGCAAGAGGGGCTGGTTGAGTGGGAGGAGATGAGTAGGCCGAACTGGAAGGGAATTGGGCTCATGGATCCAATAAAGAGCGTAGAGGTATGCTTGCTATGTCCTCTGAATCTGGCTGTATTTATTAAAATGTTTATAGGACAAATGGCTCCTGCTCCCCGCCTTTCTTAAAGTCAAAGGTCTTGTCAAACAACACATCGATTCGTTCAACTATTTCGTCAATGTCGATCTTGGAAACATCCTCAAAGCCAACAACAAAGTACTTTCGGACGTCGATCCCAAATTCTGGCTCAAGTACACCGGCATCCATGTCGGAATGCCCACCCGGAACGACGATTCGTTTGACAAGTCGGTCACGCCGCACGAGTGTAGGCTGAGGGATACAACCTATGCTGCCACAATTACCGTTGATGTACACTACACCCGAGGAAACGTGATCGTACGACGCAAGGGTGTACCGATAGGACGCTTGCCGATCATGTTAAGGAGTAGCAAGTGTGTGTTGGCCGGGCAGAGTGAAGCAACGTTGGCGAGGATGACCGAATGTCCGTTAGATCCGGGCGGTTATTTCATTGTCAAGGGCACGGAGAAGGTTATTCTGGTGCAGGAGCAGTTGAGCAAGAATCGAATTATTGTCGAGACGGACCCGGTCAAGGGGATTGTGCAGGCTTCCGTTACTTCGTGAGTCCCCTCAGCTTATTTTATCATGTTGGCGCGTTCTGATGGAGGAAGGTTAGCTCAACGCACGAGCGTAAATCCAAAACCTATGTTCTCATGAAAAAGAACAGGATATACCTCCGTCACAACTCAATCAACGAAGACATTCCCGTCTGCATCGCCCTCAAAGCCATGGGTGTTCAATCCGACAAGGAGATACTTCTCCTTTGCGCCGGTTCTGCAGAGGCGCACAAATCTGCTTTCGCACCAAACCTCGAAGATTGTGCTCTCGCGGGTGTATTCACTACGCATCAAGCGCTCGAGTACATTGGCTCACGGGTCAAGGTGACGCGGAGGGGGTTCCAAGTGGGGGCCAAGCGGCCCATGTGGGAGGAGGCGATGGAGGCGTTGGCGACGATTGTGCTTGCCCATGTTGAAGTCACTGGGATGGATTTTAGGCACAAGGCGATTTATGTTGCGACGATGACGAGAAGGGTATTGATGGCCATGGCGGACGAGAAGCTAGTAGATGATAGGGATTATGTCGGGAACAAGCGGCTTGAATTGTGCGTTATTTCCTTTTTGCTCGTTTCTATATCTCACGTTGCGTGGGAGCAGGGCGGGACAGTTGCTCTCACTGTTATTCGAAGACATCTTTAAAACCTTTAACCAGAATCTCAAATCGAGTATCGACAAGGTTCTCAAAAAGCCGAGCCGCACGTCAGAATTCGATGCGTACCAAAGTTTACTGTATCAGAGCGATTTGATCACGAGTGGGTTCGTTCGTGCTATTTCGACAGGAAATTGGAGCCTGAAGCGATTCAAGATGGAGAGGGCGGGTGTCACGCATGTCCTATCCAGGCGAGCCCCGTCCCACTATGCAAACGAAACTAGACTAATTAACGTTATATAGGTTAAGCTTTATCTCGGCCCTGGGTATGATGACTCGCATCAGTAGCCAGTTCGAAAAAACGCGCAAAGTATCTGGTCCTCGAGCGCTACAGCCGAGTCAGTGGGGGATGTTGTGTACGAGTGATACGCCTGAAGGAGAGGCGTGTGGGTTGGTCAAGAACTTGGCGCTCATGACGCACATCACGACAGATGTCGAGGAGGAACCTATCAAAAGGATTGCATTTATGTTGGGCGTTGAGGGTATG
>WSTH01000329.1:11574-28142 GCA_019616345.1 Ceratobasidium sp. 395
CAGCGACCGAGAGTACTAACAGAACATATTAACGTGTGTTGTTTTCTCGTCCGTCCGTTTGACTGATCTGATTTTAAGAGATCTAGCTATTGAAGAAAGGCGTGGTAACATTTGACGATTTCTTGAAGAAAGGGCTTATAGAGTATCTGGACGTCAACGAAGAAAACGACTCTCACATTGCACTCTACGAGTCCTCCATTGAACCTTCTACCACACACCTCGAGATTGAACCATTTACGATCTTAGGCGCAGTCGCCGGACTGATTCCATACCCACATCACAACCAGTCTCCTCGCAACACCTACCAATGCGCCATGGGCAAACAGTCGATTGGGGCTATCGCCTACAACCAACTGAACAGGATCGATACGTTGTTGTACTTGAGCGTATACCCGCAGCAGCCGATGGTCAAGACCAAGACAATTGAGCTTATTGGCTATGATCGTTTGCCTGCAGGTCAGAATGCGACGGTTGCGGTGATGAGTTATTCAGGGTACGATATTGAGGATGCGTTGATTCTGAATAAAGTAAGTTTTATTTTTCGTGTCTGTGCTTAGTGAAGCTGATTTGGCTATTATGATAGGCAAGTTTAGATCGGGGGTATGGAAGGTGCCAGGTTTTCAGGAAAAATGCTACGCTGATCAGGAAATACCCAAATGGAACGTGAGTAGGTTTTTATTTATCTACGCCACTGCTTGGCTAAGTTATGCTGGTAAAGATTCGATCGCCTCGCAGATGCCCCACGCGAGGCTGATGGCTCCGTCCAAAAACGATATGACATTATTCAAGCAGACGGGATTGCCGGAGTAGGCGAACGTGTTGACCCGGGCGATATATACGTGAACAAACAGACTCCCGTCAACGCCAACGACAACACGTTCAACACCGGTCAAGGCGCCGCAGCGTCTATATCCTATCGAAACACACCCATGTCGTACAAATCGCCTATACCCGGATACGTTGATAAGGTGTTGTTGACAGATACGGACAACGATCAAACGTTGGTCAAGGTCCTGTTGAGGCAGACCCGACGGCCCGAGCTGGGAGATAAGTTTTCGTCAAGACACGGGCAGAAGGGTGTATGTGGGTTGATTGTGAATCAGGAAGATATGCCATTTAACGATCAGGGAATCAATCCCGGTGAGTTCGCTGGTTTCTGGACGAAGAGCGCGGAAGGCTGATGGAGTTGAATGAGTAGACACGATCATGAATCCACACGGGTTCCCGTCCCGAATGACGGTTGGGAAGATGATTGAATTGTTGGCTGGAAAGGTGGGTGTATGCGTATTTTTTTTTAAATGTCAGCTGGATCAAAGTTTTTGTTTATTCAATTAGGCTGGGGTCTTGTCTGGAGCATTGCAGTATGGTACTGCGTTTGGAGGGTCCAAGGTATGTTGGCAGAGCTCCACGCATATGTAGTTTCCTGAACTCGGCGCTAGGTCGAAGATATGTCCCGCATTCTTATCGATTATGGCTTCAGTTATGCTGGGAAAGATATGCTGACGAGTGGGATTACTGGAGAACCTATGGAGGCGTATGTATATTTCGGACCCATTTACTATCAGGTTCGTGTATGCGTCCAAACTCACCGTACTCGTGCTCATTTGACCCACCATTGTAGAAATTGAGTGAGTAGATGGTCGGATTCATCTAAACCAAAGCCAACTAACATATTCAGAGCACATGGTTATGGATAAGATGCATGCACGCGCCAAGTACGTATTTTTATCCCGTCCTCAGGCCAGGACTTATTCCTTGTGCAGAGGTCCTCGGGCCGTACTCACCCGACAACCCACAGAAGGTCGATCTCGCGATGGAGGTCTCCGCCTCGGTGAAATGGAGCGCGACTGTCTCATCGGATATGGGGCGACTCAGCTCCTGCTCGAACGGCTAATGATCTCGTCTGATGCATTCGAGATAAACGCGTGCGAGACGTGTGGACTTATGGGCTATAATGGCTGGTGTCCGTATTGCAAGAGTTCGAAAAGGGTCGCCAAGTTGACAATCCCTTACGCGGCAAAGTTGCTTTTCCAAGAACTAACGTGAGTGTAGCTTGGTCATATTTCGATATAGCAACTAAGTTGTTGATGTTTAGAGCGATGAATGTTTTGCCGAGGCTGGCACTAGAGGACGCCTGATCACAACAGTGACCAAAATCTGGACTATTTACAGATACTATATCTCATGCTCTCAACCTTTGAGTGAGGATTATGTTATGGTTTCGCCATCTTACTATATATTACTTCTATGATCAAGGGAGATACTTGAAAAATCTATAAATCCGGAGGGCAAAGCTTGTCATGTTTTTCGCCATTTAGATCTTGATGGACCGAGATTACCGCACCTGTGGCGATGAAGACTACAAAGCATGGGTCCGCAAATCGGTATGGCGTGCGTATTTCTTCCGGCTGACGCTTTAGTCATGCAGTTTGAGACTTGCCTTACCAATCGACTTTTCTCGCACGTATAAAGTATTAGATCCGCCTTACCTCGCTATTTACCACCTCGACATCGTTCTGCAAGTGCCAATAATGTCACAGCCGATCCCAGAAGTATATGCACTCGGCCTGGCTGATGACCAAGTTCAGATAGAGAAAGAATGGCTCGATGAGTTCAGGAAAGCGACAGACTCTCTGGACTGGGCAGTATGGGGAAAATTCTGGGATGATAGTGGGTCATATCTCTGATAACTATTACGCATACGAATTGTTGACACGCAGTCAGATGCTATTCTACAATTTAACAATACTAGAATCGAGGGTAAAGACAAAATTGGACAGCATTTCGAGGGGCAGTTTAAGCTTTTGGGGCTGATGAAACACACGTACGTATAATTTAATCGATGGCTGGGCAATTAATGACCTACTGCTCCGCCTCAACCACCATCCCGAATCACTATAGCACGACTCGAGTCTCGATCGTCGAACCACCGGGCCTGATATACCAAAACTCGACCGTTTCATACAAGGTCTCTGGAGACTCTTCGGATCGCACCATCGATATTCCAGGCCTCGCCATAATTCACAAGCGCCCGGGAGCCAAGGTGCTCACCAAGTTTGAAACCTACATTGACACAGAGCCATTGGTGTCCATAATAAAGGAGGTAGTCGGAGGAAACCAAAGCCATTGATTAGCCATATAAACACTTGTATTATCACCACTGGTCCAGTGTTTTCCCTTGGTGTTCTCTCGTTTTCCAAGAGTATATGACTTGGGTTTCCGCGTGTGCTACTATAAGATTTACGGCGCAGGGGCTTGAAACAAGCCTCGGGGATGTTTCAGCTCCCCAGACATCATGCTTACGTGTAAAGTGCCACCGAGCTTTCAGCCTATAAGATCAATTCCAGAGATTCTGGTGCTGATTTCCCTATATTATTTGCCTGGTGTTGCCTGATAACCAATCCAGGGGTGGTTTGCTGATCGCGTAATTATATGATGGTGGCCACCTGCAACGTGCAACCCCCGGGCGTATAAATCCAGAAAGTCGTAAAAACACTTTACATCTCCGCATTCACCTTACCGTCTTGCCAACTGTGCCCCGCCACGTCGTCTCGAATGTCTGCTACCCATATCGACCAAACAATCTGGGCTAGCTCTCCAGCCGAATTAGGATTAAGCAAGGAGCAGTGGGAGTTTGAGCAGAAATGGCTCAGAGACTTTAATGACGCTACAGATACAATTGACTGGGAGCAGTGGAAGGATTTCTGGCACGAAGGTATGAGATCATGGTCATAATTTGCCATGAGGATGTTGTAGGACATAGTAAAACATAAAAGCCTCGATTTAGATGCCTTTTTCAACTTTTGTGGCTCGAGCAGGATCGAAGGCAAAATGGCGCTTGGAAAATATTTTAAGGAGTATTTCATGGGTTATAAACAGATGGAACACAAGTGCGTTAATGTTAGATCGGTTGTGACTTGGCAAACTCGTATTAACGATCATATTGGGCTTTTAGGCCAACTCGACATTCGTTTGATGTTTCCCGGGGAATTATCTATCAATCGTTGATTGTATCGAGTGTCGTAAAAGGGGACAAGAGAGATAGATCCATTGCTGTTCAAGGCGTTACCTTAATTCACAAACGCGTCGGAGAGTCACAAACGCGTGGATTGGAGGTGTATGCTGATGTCTCTCCATTAGCGGATTGGATACAGAAGGTTACGTCCGAGATACATAGCTAGATACATAATACGTAATTATTGCTACTCGATTTGTTCCAACGAAACGTGGGAGGTGAGCTTCAACTTTAGGTTTCAGACAACTTGGGTGGCCTGCCTAGAACACATATCACAAGTGCAAAGTGAAGCCGCTCGATTCGCGGCCATGATCTGAGCAACTTGTTGTGGTAGCGCTTCTTGCGTGCCATTCAAACCTGCCGCTGGAGTGATATCGGTTAGACTTGGCCAGATGTCGAGAAAGTACCTCGAAGGAAATCTTAGCAATACTGCTCGCGTTAATACAGGAAATGTCTTACCTCGCAATCTCGGGAGCAGTGGCGTTCGAGCTACACTCGAGCCCTTGATACTTCAAGTAGTGATACGTTAACGAAGTAAGCGATTTCGACGAGCGCGTCCAATCCCCTTCGCTTCGGTCTGGAAGTGTATGCCAGAGTACCCTCAAGCTTAAGTGTTCAATACTTTCAAGGCGGGTAAGGTGATATAGTTCCGAAAGCGCAAGCGGTTGGCTAGGAATATGCAGCTGGCACAAAGTTGGGCATGATTCGGCAAGCATCTGACAGAAGACATCAAATTTCTTGAGTTTTACCATCGCAAGATTGAGATATTGTAGTGGAAGCTGAAACATGCTCGTCAGTCCCGATGGGCTCAGCTTCGAAGTGTTGTAGCTCGCAGCAAGAATATCAAAGTTGATTGAAAGCGATTTGATATACGGACTGTCACCAAACTGCATACGCGGAAGGTGGCGAGTCATCCCGGAAGGCTCCAATCCCCTCTCGCGCTCCATGTTTGGTGCCTTTGCGTTGATTTGAACGTGCGTCAAGCGGGAAACAAGCGGCTGCATTTGCCAGATCTGTCCAACTTCAAACGAGTCTATCATCTGGAGTGTCAAGCATCGAAGCGACGGAAAAAGAAACTCGGGCAATAGGGTACTGAATATATCCTGAGACGTGGAATCGTGTATTTCGAGCCGCTCGAGAGTAGATAGCAGCCCGATAGTAAGCAGTGCGTCGGACTGAAGGGCTATCTTGCTCATAGTCAAAGATCGTAGATTCTGCATGTTCGCCAAGTGGTCACAAGATAGATTTGCTGGGGCCAGAGGTATAAGATCTTTAGTAGTGTGTTTGTAGGCGTCTTCAGGTTCGGGGAAAAGACTCAAAGATCGAACAGAGGGACATCGTTGCGTGATTAACTCAAGCAGTGCAGAGGCTCTGGAATCAGGAATCCCGAGTATGCCGTTGGTGGCATCGGCGGTAACGTGTATGTCGAGTAGAGAAGGAGCAAGCAGAAGAGCAATCCAGTTGACTCGATCTGCCAAGGGGCACCATTCGCAGTGAATATCCAACTTTCTCAAGTTTGGCAAGAGAACACCACCAGGCCGAAGATCAGAGTGTTTGAACAAGGAAGTCCAAGAAGAGAAAGAGACTCTATATCGGCGCGACAGTGTATCAAAAACTTTGATAGTATGAACAGACGGGGCGTATATGTCGTATCGCGAGAAGTTCGGAACTGCATCTAGACCATTAGGCACAGTCTGCGAAAAGCGATCGATAAACCCGAGCCCTGATTTATACAGTATTTATACTTACTATCTCTTTCTGGTTTCCAGAATCTTGCGAGATTTTTATGCTAGGGATTAGTGATAAAAGGTTGTGAACACCGTGAAGCTCCCTCCAGATGTGCGGGATAGCCACTTGAAAAAATATACGAGAGCAGTAGGCAATCTGAACGCAGGCAGCTCTAGAGGTATATCCGCATATTATGTGTAGAATATCTGGTACAGTACTAGGTTCTGAGCGCGATATACTGGCATCTGTCCTTTGGCCCATGTCGTCAAAACAGGAAGATGAGGCAAGCACACGCCGGGCGCTAGAAATCACGTGTCAAAAGCCGGCGCATTTACCCTCCAGCGGTTGCCACCCAGCCTTATCCTAGCCAGCTTTTTGTATACTTCCTCTCGATTCATGTATACGGTTGTGAGAATGTTACAGCATATTAAGAGCTACACATTGATTTGCTGACTAGCATTAAATACAAACTCATTACCGGAACTATTGCTCTTGTGTATGGTCGGGGCTACTCCGTTTTAGTAGTTGAGGGGTCTGCTGCACAGGTCACAAGAGCACTGCAAAGCTGCTCGGATGCTAGGCATAATTTGAGCGATGTCTTGATGAATCGCTGCTTTCCAACCTTCTCCCGAACCGACTGTTGGAGAATAATGTACCAAATTTGGCCATAGAGTCAATAAATACCTTCCAAAGATATGATCCAGGTCAGTCTTAATCGCTTTGGTTTGCACACAGACTCACTTACACTGCGACTCTAGTAGCGGTAATGTCAGGATCAAACTCTTCAATATCTAGGTCCAAACAGCTCCATTCCAGTGAAGTTAGCGCTCCTGCCGAGCACTGCCAGCCTAGTTCCTCTCGCCCCGGAAGGCCAAAGCACTCTACTTGAACACTTAAGGTCTCGAGTTGCTTAAGATGAGTGAGTAAAAATAATTCTGAGAGGATAAGCAAGTGGTCTGGAATCTTCAACTCGCATAGGCCCGGGCATGAGGTTGCGAGCTGTTTGCAAAATACTTCAAAATTATCAATCTCGACTGTCTTTAGAGTCAAGCTCCGAAGAGGAAGCTGAAACACAGTTTTTAGTGCCGAGGTGGTCACAGACTGGACCCCTGGCCAAGAAGGAATTGCGTCGAAATCAATGGACAAGTATTGAACGCAGGGACTACTACGGAAAAGCTGAGGCAGCCGACTGATCAATCCAGTTTCTTCATCGTCTAGTTCGTTTTCTGTTTCGGGGTGACGAACATTGATTTGGACGTGTGTGAGCTGTTGCACGAGTGTTTCCATTTGCCAGATTTGATTGATTTCGGACGAGTCAAGTATATGTATGTTCAGATATCGAAGAGACGGGAATAAAAGATCAGGCAGTGGGTCACCGAATACAAGCTCGGATGATGAGCCATGTATCGTGAGCTGCTCCAGAGCCGGTAGAAGACCTATGTGTACAAGTGAGTCCGGTTGCAAGGCGGATTTGCTCACGGTCAAGTCTCGAAGACGCCGCATGTTCACAACGTGTTCGTAGAATCTCTCGAGTGGTACGAGCGGTATGATGTCTCGTTCAATCTGGCTGAATTCGTGGTCTGGTTCCGGAAATATGCTCAAGGTGTGGACATTGGGGCAGCGTTGTAGAATTATCTTAAGCAGTGCAGAGGCTCTCGATTCAGGTATTTCCAGTACGGGATCAGCAACACCGGCGAAATACTGTATATCGAGTAAGGAAGAGCTCAGGAAGATGTTAACCCAGTTTATTCTGTCTTCAAC
Organism: Ceratobasidium sp. 395; assembly: GCA_019616345.1. Lineage (NCBI taxonomy): Eukaryota > Fungi > Basidiomycota > Agaricomycetes > Cantharellales > Ceratobasidiaceae > Ceratobasidium > Ceratobasidium sp. 395. The sequence goes on from WSTH01000329.1 coordinate 19,079, forward strand.
TGGGCATCGTGTAGAGTGAATTATGAGCTGTTTCAGGTTCGGTAGTAAAGCACGGCCAAGACTCTCAGAGTATTCTACGAGAGAAGTCCAGGAGCTGACCTTGTAGCTATGCGAAGACATTTTGAGAACGCTCAAGGAATGAACTAGCGGGGAGTAAACATTATATCGTGAGAAGTCTGGTGCCCTATTACTGGGTATTGTCTATGATGGGATGAAATTAGCTGTCTAAGATTTGTGCGTCTTCATGCTTACTGACCAGTGAAGTTACCGTCTGGGAGTCACAGATAACAGTAACCTCTGGAATTAGAGTGAGTAGACTTTCGACTCCCCTGAGCTCCCTCCAGATGTGTGGCATAGCCACCTGAAAGAGCAAGCGAGAAGAGTACGCGATCTGAACACAAGTGGCTCTTGTTGAATATTCGCATATCATGCAAAGAAGCTCAGGTATGCAGCTTATACTACGAGCAGGTCTTGTAGAGGGCGCCATGATGCAAACACCTTTAGGTTGTGGTCGAGAAGAGTGGCTGGATGAAGCATGTTAGACGCTCCAAAGGCTGTACGATAGTCACGAGGCACTTTTCGAAGTTGTGTGATTTATGCTCCCGGATTCGTCAGTCTGTCCTGAGTTTGTGGGTGTGTCATTGCAAGTCCATCACTGGGGGCTCCGTATGAAATGGCTTACAATCATGGGATGGACTTCAGCATTGATTTCGAATTCTGACAGGATTTGATCTATGACGTCAACCACGTGACCATTTTTTTGGAATACATTTATAACGCGTTACACGAACATACAGTCGAACCACGCGGGGCACAGCTCAGGAACACAGATGAGACGGGAGCGTAAACGAGAAATACAAAGGGGAGCTGGCGCAGAGAGGAGAAAAGCAGATAGCGGCAATGCCGAGGTCAGAGCGAGGAAAAATGCGAAAGACGAAACAAACAGCACACACACGACTAACTAAACAAACCGGCTAGTTAAGTTTACGAAAAGCGAGAGAAGAGTTTAAGAAGGAAACTACAGCTTGAAGGCCCGCAAGGGTGCCAAACAGGTGCGCGGCCACGTGACCATTATTGTGTGGGCCTATTTCGGACCATCTCCCTTGAAGTGGATTGGCCCTCGTTCCCTCTCACCCTCCCTCGGTTGCAAAACGGCTGGCTGTGGGACTAGAACACTATCTCTATGCTACTCCGAAGCGGGCCGCTACGCCTGTGGTACTATGGCTTCTCTCATCTCAATTCTCCGTATGGGAAGTTGGAAGCAGGTTCGAAGGCGGCGTTTGTACACTTTTCGAGCCTCCATTCTCCGAACAGGCACAGCTCAATTCCCAGCGACAGCATCTATGCTGGTATATATATCGCTCGCCTGGTACCCAGGTAGCCGAGGCATTTTGTGCGTCCTGGTATGAAGTCCCCGCCATCCTTCTGGGTTGGTTTCGCCGCTGTGGCTGGACTATGGAGCACAGTTCAGAAGGCTGCTGCAACTAATAACAACAGGACGTGAGTGCTCCTCTCTATCTAGTATTTTTTTTTTCTAATGTTATGGCCAGTACCGTGGTTGAATGGGACGAGCACTCGCTTTTCATAAACCAGCAACGTATCTTTGTACTCTCTGCTGAGTTCCACCCCTGGCGCCAGCCCAATCCCAATCTATGGCCAGACATATTCGAAAAGATCAAGGATAACGGGTTCAATACTGTCAGCTTTTATACGCATTGGGCTTTGCATATGCCGGTGAACGGCACCATTGATGCGGAGGTGGGAACATATCGAGATAACGAAAGGTTCATAAAAGCTGCGAAGGACGCTGGCCTATGGCTAATTGCGAGGTATGTTGTTAGTTGAAATATTTCAATATCTCCTTCTGACCAGAGCTTTTCAACATAGACCCGGTCCGTACATTAATGTTGGTTTAAGTTCAGCTTTGTTGGTAATTGGTCCCGCCAGTAGTTGACACGTGTTGTAGGGTGAAACTACCGGGGGTGGTATTCCTGCTTGGGCATCGAGTGTTGCTGGCACGATGCGCACGAACAATGAGAATTATACTTATGGTGAGTCTTGAATTTATATGTTGCTATGCTTTGTTCTCATAAGAACCGCTCGTCACAGCTTGGATGCCGTATATGAAATATATGACTGAGCTCATTCGTAGACATCAGATCACTGAGGGTGGAAACAGTATGTGGGATTTGACTCTGACCACGACAGTTTATTGAAAGAGCCTTATAGTCATCCTTGTACAGGCCGAAAACGAATTCAGCCCCAGTACAACGAAGTCACCATATATGCAGGCAATTGTCGATCTCTATCGGCAAGGCGGAATCGTCGTCCGTAAGTCATCGTCAGTTCTTGATACCTATGCTAGTTTCTCATCTTCTGGGTTTGACTCTGTGAAGCAATTGCCCACAACGACCAACACTCAGGACAAACCGGATATTTCGCCCCCGGAACTGGGCAAGGGGAAGTTGATATCTATTGGTATGTACTCTAGTTGTCCCGCCTTTCGTCACCGGATTTCATCAATATTCAGTGGAGACTCATACCCCCAAGGAACTTCTCGTTGGAACCAAGTTCAGCAAATTTATTACCAATACCACAAGGCTGCAGCTCCAAGCAATCCACTTTGTCTAGCCGAGTTTGGTGGTGGATGGCTGCTCGGGTGGGGCGGTAAACCGCGTGGTGGTGTGGGGTACGACGTTTTCAGTAAGTTCAGATCTTCTTGTGCGTTTCAACACCCTGATGATTTTTAATAGCAAACGATTTGGATAACGCTGACTATGGTAAGCGAGGTGCAACCGTGTTTAGTTCCAGTTGAAGGCTAATTCAACTAATAGAGAATGTCTTTTACAAGACGAACTAGTGAGTTTGCTGGTGCGATATCATTGATACTTACCTGACTAATGAGTTTACAGCGCCCAAACGACAACCATTCTAAGTGCGGAGTTTATCTTATGTTTTTGTCATGCAACATAGAGCTGACCCTACATTAATCGCGTTTAAACTAGGCATATATAGTGAGTGATATACGCTACATCAATTTCAGCCACTGGAACGATAACCTCCATTAGTGCTATACGGGGGAACAAACTGGGGAAATACCTTTGAGCCAACCGTCTACTCGTCGTACGACTATGGAGGCGGTATTAACGAGAACCGAATTGTCACCACGAAGATGCCTGAGATGAGAATGCAAGGTAAATTTCATCATTGTTTTAATGCATATTCAGCCTGAAGGGGTAAAATGTAGGTTTGTTTCTTCGAGTCTCACGGGATCTGCTCGGGGCGAACTTGATTTCAAACGGAACTTCCTATACAAGTTCGAACTTAATCTATACGACCGAGTTGTATAACCAAATTACGGACGCAAGATTCTACGTTTTGAGGCACAACGATGCTACGTGAGTGCTGCGAAGCTGGTTCGACATGCTGTTACTAAAGATGAGGGACGCTACATTAGTTCAACCGCATTAAATACCTTCACACTCAACGTTCAAACGTCTAAGGGGGCTTTGGCAATCCCACAAAGCGGAACCTTAGCGCTGAACGGCCGCGAGGCGAAAATTGTGCCAACAGACTATGTTTTCGGCAAGTCTCAGACAAGAGTGTTGTATTCGACGGCGGAGATCATGACCTGGACAACGTATTTTCACGTCAGTTACCTGTTTTCTACACTGGGCTGACGATACAATATTTTCAGGATTGATGATGTTGACTACCTCGTACTTTATGCCGGCAAGGGCCAAACTGGCGAGACGGCTCTGGTTCTTCCAACTGCGCCTCAAGTCGATCTGCACGGCTTCACGACTGTCCAGTCTACGTACAATAGCACAGCTGGAATACTGTACTTGAACTACGCACTCTCCGGGTCCAGCTTTGTCTCAGTTGGATCAAGCCTAATGATTGCGATCATGGAGAAATCCGTAGCGTTAACCTGGCATGCGCCTGTAATTGCTGGACAAGGAGTCCACGGGAACTTCTACGGGATCGGGTCCAATGATACGTGAGTCTGTGATTGATTTATAAATGTACTGCAAAACGTGGACTAACTCGGGCTATAGTGTGCTGGTAGGGGGTCCGTATCTAGTTCGAGATGCTACTATTTCTGGCTCCACACTCGCATTGGTACGCTCTTTCAACATTTAAATGTCTTTCTCATTGACCTTTCTCGGTCATGTAGAGTGGCGACTTAAACGGAACTACGACGATTGAAGTTGTCGCCCCAAAGCACGTAACGACTATCACCTGGAACAAGGCGCGCCAGCCATGGACTACAACCGCCTATGGTTCGCGTGTTGCCACAGTCACTGGGCTGCCTAACACTGTAGCCTTGCCGAAACTAGACAACTGGAAAGTAATGAATAGGTTAGTAGTCTGCCTAAATCATAGATGAATTGCTGGCTCATGTATATTTTTAGTCTACCAGAGATTGATCCTGCATTCGACGACTCAAATTTCGTGACGTGCGACCAAATGACTACTAACGTGAGTTTCGAGGAAAGAAATTGTGACCCCGATGGGACAGATCTTACAGCCCCGCCTAGTATACGAACCTCCCTCCCTTAAACGCGGGTCCTGTACTATATTCGCAGCAATATGGGTCCGTACTTTCAGTTTTTAACGCTAACAGTCATATACTTAACCTCCATAATAGATTTTCTGGCGGGAATTTGATCTGGCGAGGTCATTTCAACGCATCAGGCGCGGAGACGGCATTCAACCTTACGGTTCAGGGCGGCTTCGCCTTTGGGTTCAGCGCATGGTTCAACGGCGTGTTCTTAGGCTCATCCCAGGGGAACGCAACCGTCAGCCAAACGACGGTGGTTTGGTCCATTCCTAGCAATACCCTCGCGGTAGGGGAGGATAACGTATTGGTAGTACTGCAAGGCGAGTAATAAAGGGCCGTTTTCTTCGATCTAGAATTCAAACTAATCCTTGTCTGTAGACCACATGGGGCTTGTGGAGACAAGTTGTAAGTCGTGGCTACCGCTGGGCACTTGTTTCTCGTCCTGATCCTCCCAATAGCTAGCAGTGGAAAGGAGCCTCGTGGTATTCGAGGGTACTCGATCATTGGCGGATCTACTAACTTCAGGATTTGGAAACTTGCTGGACATCTTGTAGGGGCGCATATACTCAGGGTTGCGGCGTCCACTCACTAAATTTTGACAGGGCGGAAGCGGTAACAACCCAGACAAGTACCGCGGCTATCTCAACGAAGGAGGATTGTATGCTGAGCGCATTGGCGCCCATCTGTCAGGTTTCCCAGATTCCAATTGGACATCCGGTACCCCGCTTGCAGGAGGGGGTGTAAAGAGCGCTGGCGTCAATTTCTACCGAACAACCTTTAACGTAGTAAGTCCAACTTAGAACCCGTCAAGCGAGCTTATGCTAATTGAGATTTGATAGTCTTTCCCTGAAGGTTATAAGTCGGACGTACCACTTCGGCTATCGTTCACTCCGAGCGATATTACGTCGAATTATCGTGTGCAGATCTACTTGAATGGATGGCTGGTTAGTCTAAGAATGAATTGGCCTAACAATATATCTAACGTTTATTTAGATGGGCAAGTATATAAATAACTTCGGACCCCAGCTTGTGTTTGTCCTTCCGTCTGGGTAGGTGTATATTAAGCTTGAGAATACCGATATACTGACCGTATACTCAGATTGCTGAAACGCAAGGCTCAGAACACGCTCGCATTGTCCTTGTGGTCACTTGACTCCGCCGGCGCATCTCTAGCAGGGCTCGATCTCATCAGTGACGGTGTATTCTCCTCATCATTCAGTTTCGAAGACAACGGTGCGGCACCCGATTACGACACCCAGGTGAAAAAGCGGGAGACCCCACTTGCCGGACTTGTTCCTATGTAACACCAATCGAGGCTCTTGTACTAAATTGTAGACAACGATGAAGTGCATACATGCTTCGCCGTGCTATGATAAGACCCCACATTCCTCAACCCAGACCGGCTTCACTGGCTTTTCATCGTCTCCTGCTAAAGCGCTGACGCGTGCAAGGACCTCTTGGCCACCGTCAGTTAATCTAGCCTTCCCAAACACCACGTATTTCCCGCATATTTTGGTCAACTTCGCCGCATCGCTTGTCAGAACCACAAAGAATTGGCTAGTATTGCTATTTCTCCCTGAATTAGCCATGGCCAAGGAACCTAGTTCTGGTTTCGCTTTTAAGCCTTCTTTCGCATCCGCGAACTTGCCTCCATATGTTGACTATTCCCCGAATGAGCATACACGGAGCAAGGTGTTAATAATATACTCACTTCGCCACCACTACCATCGTTTCTGGTTACATCGCCGCCTTGCATCACAAAATCCTTTGCAATCCTATGGATTGCTGTGCCTTTATAGTGCAGAGGCTTGTTTGGGGCATTTTTACACATCCCCTTATCGCCTTTACACAACGAGACGAAGTTCCCACAAGTTTTTGCTAGTCCAGCTGAGGTATCGAGATCGAATATTAGACGGCCTATGTCGAGTGGTGGCGGAGATTGAAAACAAAGAGCCGCTCCAGGCTACAAATAGGCCCGCAAGGATTGATATTTGGTGTTTGTATCGACAAGGGCAGGTGGACGCCTACCGAAAGATCGTTTAAAATACCCTGCTGCTCTTCATCTAATTCTTCAGGGGTTAAAGGAAGGCCATAACTAGATGCCTTGCTAGCTAGGAGAGCGGCTGTCGCGAGATAAGACTTAGTGTTCGCCTCGAATTCAGCCTTGTCGCCGCTGTGAATTTCGAGAAAGGGGATCTGCGACATGGTGAAGACAGGCCAATCATCATCCTGGTTTAGGAAAGCTCTTATATCAGCGCGATGGTCCGTGCACTGGCTTGAATCGTTGTATTTCCAGATTTATAATATATTTGACGCATAATAATACGGAAAGCCCCACCCGTTAACTATCTTACAGACGACTCAATCAACTCCACAGGCTAGAGCCAAGTACTCCCATGTGCCAGCAACCAGTAGGTTGTTTTCTCATCTTCTGGGCTTAGCATGCCAATAGGGAGGCTAGTGTTTGTGATGCGCTCCAGCTTTTTCGTCTCCAGGAGGTATCGGAGAATATCGTTGAGTTCTTGCCGATCAAGTAAGCCTCGGTAACGCTGACGCAGGGCATACTGCAAATCATGAATTAGCTGATAGCTAGGGTTTAGAAAGGTGTTTACCGACCTCGTTGATGCTTGGCCGGTACATCAAAGCCCCTATGATACAACGCGTCGTCGCCACCCATATATCCTCGATCATATTGCCGTGAATGGTAAGCCACTGTCGGGGATATTCTACGTTGAATGTAACTCCACTCGAGTTGGACCGGGACTGCACGAGCTTCACCGCCCAATCACAAAGCGCCGAGGCAAAGACAATACGAGCTTGATCGTAGCCAAGGACATAGACGAGTGGAGGGCTAGTTCGTGTTAATGTACTCAACGAATTTAGCATGGTGGAGGCGTCATTATTGTATATGACATGCTTAGTAAACCGAACGATATTAGGGAAGATGCCTCCTGTCCATTGTTATACTCACGAAAATGCGCTGAATAGGCAAACCAAGAGTCCCGACTTCACGCAATGTGTCCAATAACGCAGGCTGGTTGGGAGTAGAGGCCGTACCCGCTGCTATGTTCAAGCATTCAGCACAAGTGTGCGGATTTTCAGCTGTATGCGGGCAAGCGGCAGTCGGAATGTGAGCGAGCGATGAAACCGCGTCGTCCAGGTTGGCGACAGATTGTGACCCTCTAGAATTATTGTCATCTCGAGAGGTGTTCAAGCGAAGAGAAATATAAGCTTCGAGATTTTCGTCATCTGTTTCCGGTTTGAGCGGACGGCAGCGGGAGCTTTTGAAAACCTCTACTCACCAACTTTTTTGCTCTGCCAACCTAGTTGATTCCTTCCTGCGGCTGGAACAGAAGTGTCAACAGTAATCTCCACCTGGTTATCCGGATTAGTGAAAAATTAGAACTCGCATAGTAAGCCTCGTACCTTGTTTTCGGACATTAGCTGAAGATATGCAGCTATTTCGCCGTTCTCGTCGGTAAGATCAACATTTCTCCATTCGTCGCCTCCAAGAGTGCTCAAGTGCTCGCGCATGACTGAAGCGTCGGCATACATCGAACTTGCAAAATCACCCTTGAGCCGCGAAATTACTCTGAATGCGGGGTGAGGGTAAATCCTTTGGCCCGGTAAGCTTCCCACTCACGAGTCAGAGTATGTGTATTGCCGGATAGGATAGTTTCTACCAGCTTTCGATTTTTTCTTAATAATTGAATCATCCATACTATCCACGGCTAGTTTCACGCTATCTTCCCCAATGAGCGCTAACATTGCTGCAGCATCGTTGTTGTCGTACGAAGCTTCTGGAGTCGATATGATCATCTGTATCAAGACAATTTAAGACAGTCGTAGTAAAGTATCCAAACGTCTTACCTTCACGGCCGCTTGAGCGACAGATACACCGAGTGGCGTATCGTCTGGAGGAATCGCCGGATCACCGACGACGAACGGATGCTGGAGAAATTCGCGTTCGCGGGGCTCTTCGCTAGCCAGATCAAAACAAAAGTCCCAGCAGGTAGGCTGTGAAGTTTGGCTTATCTCTGTGATTTTGTAGTCAGCGAGGATCTGCTCAACACTGGCGAAAGCAACTGGTCTCTTGGAGGCGTCTGTATTGTGGTTTTCCGACCCGGCGTGCCTGTTATATTTGGTTAATGTCCGTGAATACTAAATAAGCGGAGACGCTCACAGCGCTTTCTTATCGACATGTTTCCTCAAAAACGTGACATATGTCGGAAGGTCGAATTCGCTCAAACTGTCTGGGTTTGGGTCTGGTAAAGCCTCCGTTCCGCGGTGTTCCAACCAAAGAGTTGCCCACGCTTCGTCTAGACGTCGATAATACTCAGATGCACCAGGAAGGGTTTCCAACGAAGCTATTCGCTGGCGTACGCTGTTGCGTTGTACCCCGGGAAATACTTGCTCTAAAGCAGACCAATCAATACGTTTAGAGCGACAACGGACACGAATAATGGCCCCAGCATCTCGAGCGAGTTCATCGTACTCAGG
>WSTH01000330.1:0-28087 GCA_019616345.1 Ceratobasidium sp. 395
GTATGTATAGCTCTCAACGGATACGCAGCTGAACTGACGGATGATGGGATATCCGCCATTGCTGCGTCTCCCGATGTTAAGTGTATTTGTCAAAATTCGCGGGTGAGCATATGTTAAGCGACAAGCCAAGGCCCGAGAGGCTACCCTTGCCCATTTATGTAAACGATAGTTTATAATCCTAAGCCTTTACATAACGAGTATCACAGGAACTCGTGGGTCTGTATAATACATATAATCTGCGAATAATACGCGTATTATGTCTCAGATATTATAAAGATTACTTAGGGCTGAAATATCTATCATATGTGGTTAATACCTGTATTATATCCATTATCTGTTTATATCTACAATACAGCCGATAGTATTTTAATTGTATACAAGAAAACGTGCCTGGCGACGCAGGACACCAAGTCCCGCGCCGCACAAACACGTCTCCGCGTCGTCGTCGGCGACGATTCAGACGTGACGCGTAAGAAAGCTTGAAACATAAAGAGCCGAAGACACGTACCATAGATTTCGAACGGATCCGCACAATAGTTGATCACTATAGCCGTATCCGGAATGTCGTGTCCTCTTTCGTAAGTCGACGCGACTAGAATGGGCAGGCAACAGCCTAAGTAAGCAAGATATAGCCTAAGTGGGTAAGGAGAGAAGGCATGAGCGCGGATTCAGCGGATGCAGCAGGATGCCAATGATGAAGGAGCTCACATATCGTGGAGTGCGAGACTCGCTATCCCACCTCGCACTCAAATCCCCCACAAAGTCGGAGCACAGCGCTCCCGTTGGGGGCTTCCCCCAGTCCGATGAGTCCAGATATCATAAGAAACCCACTCCGAAGAAACAGAAGCTGTCAGCGTCTGATGCCGAGTACGGCGGGTACTTTGGGACGTACTTTTTAAGTCTCTGCTCCTAGCCCGCTTGAGTGGTTATCGGGGTGCACTCAACCTAAGCCCGCCACGGTTTTCAGCCCACGACCCGCCTCAATCCCAAAGCTCCCGCCCGCCCTGAAGCCTACTGTCCAGCAGTCAGTGCGAGCAACCACGCCCGCGCCCGTCGAAAAGCCAGCCAAGGGGAAGTTCAGCGTATAACGTGGAACAGTAAGTTATCAGTTGTTGAATGAGTACAAACCCACTTACCAGTTAGCAGTGCCGGATTCGAATGAGTACATTCCTCCAAACTCTCTGATTACTTCACAGCGCGCTGAAATTTGCCCCAAAAATAATGTAAAAGACAGTCTAGCTCCGAAGAATGGTACAGAGGGTGAGTAACCAGCGCATATAGGTGATAAATCACTCACTTTCGTATTGTCAAGCTCCCAGACGTCTAGACGCGTCGTCGTTTCTTTTTCAAGGGTAAGGTGGTCGAGCTTGAAGGCTTGGGCAGGTGAATATGAGCCTGAGTTTGGCAAAACGAAAGGAAAAAACCCCACATCTACCCGACATTCAGAGCCAATTAGATATTGACGAGTCGTTTGACATACTATGCCTGCTCCCCAACGCTTCCAACTACGATTCGGACAACGAAGAACCAGGTATCGGGAGTGACGGAAAGAGGACGGAGGTTAGGAAAGAAGGCGGCCAGACTCTGCCACAAAGCCCTAGAGACCACGGCTTGGGCGGCGCAAAACCTCAATCTACCAGGTGAGCTATTGCTTCAATATTTGTCTTGGAAATTACTTACGCCACTTAGATATGCCAATCGGTCCAGTCTTACAAGCCATTGTGACAGGAGCTGCGGTGAAATTAACAACCGCGACTCACCCTTGACCTAAAATGAAAACAGGTGAGTACCTTGCATTCTACTGACTCGGCCACTGATCTTTAGCCTTTTAGTCACATCTGATCCATCCGCTGGATCCGGCGCTGCAGAGCCAGTGACACAAGCCAATACGAGTGCGTCTGCTCACCATGTCAAACTCAGCACGGGCCACGAACCTCATAACAGCACCCAAGATTAAAGTCGGGGTTGGTGTCAAAGTTCATGAAGTCTCCGAAATCCTCCGCGTTCCGACCCTCAAACTGCATCGGATTCGCTAGATACGTGTCAGATCGGTAGTCTCGTCTGTCGTTGGGCTCGGAATCCAGTAAGCCCCTTTCCTCGCCCTCTTCTGCTCGTAGGAGTCGTGTTGGACAGCGGGGAAGTCCAATGTATAGTTCACCGCCATTGTAATCAAACTCTACAGGACGCTTTGGCAGCGGAGTCTGGGCTGGCGGTGTGTCCTCACAGGCTGGAGATGAAACGCGAGGAGGAGGAGGAGGAGGGGAAGACAGAGGTCTTTGACGATCTGGAGAACGACAAGCCAGCCCAGGTGAGTTTATTATACCTCCCAGCACCTGGTTACGCGATGTTCCAGGCTAATCATCGTCGTTTCGCGTCCCTTCGTTGTTGAGAGCCACTTACCCGATGTACGCGCTTCTGTGGTGGCGGCGCACCATTGCGCGTGTTTACTCACTCCATTTAGTCGTACTTTAGATTATCCAAGTCATGAATAGAGACCGAACTAGGTAGCCAAGTAGCAAAGGGAGTGATGAGATGGCGAAGTGGTGAGGTGGCGTCGAGGGGTGGTATGTCGATCCATGTCAAAGTTGAGTTTAGGTTAATGACTCAGACGAGTTTGGCGGATCGCACGGACCACGCGTTTGGATTAATCGAAATCATATGTTGATAATGGGTATAATGTACGTATTAGTTAGGTATTATATGCGCGATTTCATATAAACGATTTCTTTATTGCTCGCTTGCACCTCCCTAGTCGCTAGGCTAGATAATATGCGTATTATACGCATATTAGATATATTATAGACACCCACGAGTTCCTGTGTATACCAACTAATTTAAAAGTACGAACAGCATCCTAACGTCATAGACTATCATTCTCCGTATATCTAGCATCCAACCTCGCCCGAGCCACTTCCTCCCGACTAGGAACATTCGCAGCTCCCAGCCAGTCAACAAGCCAATCACGCAATGCACCCTCCAGGCCAACTTCATTCATTTCAACCTCACTACTACCCAACTGTGCACTTGCACGACGCGCCCGTTCGTCCAGCGCCCGCCCGACAAGACTCTCGCTAGCGAGCGATACAGCCTCCCACCGTATTAGCGCGTCCAACAGGGCAGCTCTTTCGGGACGGAACATGTACATTCCTGCGGTATCGTCGTCGGTTCGGTGTCTAGGGGGAATTCGTTCCTCGTTTGGGTGTCGCATGGACTCGTCGGCTGCTCTCATCCATCCTAGTCCTTCTGGTACTTCTTCCGCTGGGAGTAGTGCGAGATAAGCTGTCCACGCGCGTGGAGTTGGATGTGCGTTTGGAAAACGAGGGGTTGGGGAGGGGTGCAGTGGTGCAGGCAAGAATCGGTTGGGGACTTTTGACTTTGTAGAGGCTCTGGAGTTGAGTTTACGACGAAGTGGGATCGGAACGAATAGTTTGATGTTTTTCGGCGCGAGGAGGCTTTCTGGGTCGTCGTCGTATGATGTTCCCGGGCTCGCGATAAACGGCCAGTTCCCGAGTACCACACTCCGAAAGAGTTTAATCGCATTTTGTCGGAGAAGGGTTCGGTCTTGGGATTGGTGTGCGGGATCGAGAGCGATATTCAGCCGCTCTTCGTAATCGTTCCAGTCACCTAGATTATCTGACTCGTCCGATCCAAAGGTTTGAGATCTAAGCCCGATTCTTTTCTTGAAGATACGACGAAATCCTTCTCGAAACTCGCGCAGGTTTTGCAAAAGCCCTTGATCATGTTCTCCGTGTGCGTGTGTATCTAAGGCGCCATGCATCACTGTTTCGAGAGCGGTGCTATCGGGTTGGATTCCCCACATTTGAGCAGCGTGGGAGAAGACGAGTTGTTGTGCGTGTGGAGGAAGGTGGGGGAGGATTATGTTTAGGGCGGATGGGGTAACATGTGAGCAACTAGGAGGTTCGGCTTCGGTTTCGGCTTCTGAAGGAGATGGAGAAATAGGCGCCTGAGCGGTGTTATGCGAAGATAGTGCGTATTTATCAAGCAAGTTGAGTGCCCGGCGAAGGTCGCCTGCTTTCGCATATGAGGCAAGTCCGGCTTCGAATAACGCAGGGGTCAATGCCAAAGTCATGTGTTGAATTTCAGACGACATTGATGAAGAAACAGGAACATCACGTTCAGAGCCCGGCGAAAGCTTGCGTTCGGCGTCTTTCCAAACGGCTTGAGCTCGACCGTAGGATTTACGCCGGACCAACCCGTCGATAAGTACAGTGACAAACGCCTCGTCTGGGGGGTTACGTGGATCTGGTGGTCTAGGAAAGAACCCATGGATGAGTGAATGCGCGATTGAGAGGAGTAGTCTGGCGGATATGCGTTCGGATTTGGATGCGGCTGTTAGTGTGGCTAGTGATGAATCAGGTGCGGAGGCGGTGTCTTGTTTGAAGTAGGTTGCTCCTATGGTGTATGTCTTGTCGGCTGGAGAAGTGTATGTGAACGGGGGTTTGATTCCTTGTGTTCGCATACTGGCTTCTAGCCATTTGGAAAAGACTTTGCCTAGAGATTGGTTTGCCCCCCATCGTTCCCAGACTTGTAGCCAGAGCTCTTTAGAAATTATTAGCGGTAGTCGCATGATGTCTTCTACTATTCTTCGAAGCGTAGTTGTCATAATAGGTGAACGAGTGAAATTTGGACTAGATAGTACAGACAGAAGATGGCGGTGGTTTTTGGTAGGTAGAGCAAGTATACGAGAGACAGTAGCAGGAAGGGCATATGAGAGACCATAGTCAGCTATATGTTCGAGAGAGAGAATCAAAGGACTCTCGTGAGCAGGAACTAGCCTTCCGCTCGAAGGCACAGCCAAGAGAGCGAGATAAGCAGCAAGCGAAGCGTCCTCTGCGTTATATATCTTGCGACGAAGCATATGATTAGTAACCCAGAGCGGAGTAGGCGTCTCAGTACCCCGGATGTAATCAACAGCTGTTTTAATGTTGGGGGCAACACAAGCATTTCTCCATCGCAAAAAATCGACCTCGCTTACACCAGCAGTCGCCATAATTTGTCTAAGATATTCTCTCTGAGCAGCATCAGGTTCAATTTCTCGTAGAGTCCAGATAGGGGTAGGTCTGATACCTCGAGGGGGGAAAGAGTCGATGATGGCATTCTGGAGTCGAGTGCCTCTGCCAAATCGTAGCATGGAAAGCTAAATATGAAATCGAATTACGATTATTTGTGGATTTTGGACGATCACGTGAACTTCCTTATCCAAATTTCGCCACCATGACCGAGAAAATACTACCCAAAGAAAATCCATATCTGGCTCACTATAAAACAGCCCCAAAAGCTTCATATACGGACCCGTTCGATGGATGTATCCCGCGAAAGGTTGACGATGTCAAGGCAAGGGAGATTCTGGTACGTCCCAGTCAACTTTTATTGTTTACATCAGAAAGTTGACTTTTTACAGGACGGCGATATGAATCCTTTCACGAGGCAGCCATACAGCGCAAATTACAAAAAGATATTAGAAGGCCGCAAGAAGCTTCCTGTTTACGCTCAGATGGAGGAATTCTACAAGATCGTGAGCAACGCAGAGTTTTGACCACAGTGTGGCGGGTTGATCTCAAGCAGACCAAAGCTGACTTTTAACATATCCGTCTCGCTCAACTGGGTTGGGGTGTGATGTGATCCATAAAGTTCAATGCGAACCAGATTACTGTCATGATTGGAGAAACTGGGTCTGGGAAGACTACTCAGTAGGCTTTGTTCACTCGGGCGTCGTCATCCATGGCGCTAACTGCTAGTTGTTATATAGGATACCCCAGTTTGTTGCGTATACGGACATTCCTCATGCACGCGGCAAGCTTATTGCGTGCACCCAGCCTCGGCGAGTAGCAGCTATGTCTGTGGCGAAACGTGTGGCGGACGAAATGGATGGTACGCATCTTCACTCCTTGTTATTCACCACGCACATATTTGGCCTTTCGGCATCACCGTTGTGATGGTTTTACCCATGCATTGCTTGCTTATGCAACCCTTTCCTCACAGTTCAACTTGGCAAACAAGTCGGTTACTCTATTCGTTTTGAAGATATGACCGAGCAAGGGACAACATTCCTGAAGTATATGACGGACGGAATGTTACTTCGTGAAGGTAAATTATACATTTCCACTTGTAGCGCCAACCAACACCAGAGTATCATCCCGCACGCCACCAATTGCTCCCTAAGCGCCCACCTCTTATTTCCCAGTCTTAATCCTGAATGGGTACTAACTTATCCTGGGTAGCAATGAACGATCACGACCTGAGTCGATATAGTACGATCATTCTAGACGAGGCCCACGAACGTACCCTCGCTACAGATATCCTAATGGGTGCGTGTTATCCGGACTATTAGCCCAGAACCAGCTCTTATATTGTGTCCAGGCTTGTTGAAGGAGATAGCAAAGCGACGCTCGGACCTGAAAATCATTGTCATGTCCGCAACACTCGACGCTCTAAAATTCCAAAAGTACTTCTCGACTCGTAATGATGGTTCCGTCGCGCCTCTTCTGAAGGTACCAGGACGAACCTTCCCGGTCGAGGTATGTTATTTCATAACTGGAGTCATGACATGAACCTTATTATCGTCCCTATAGACGTTTTATACTCAAGAGCCCGAACCAGACTATGTCGAAGCTGCCATTCGAACTGTTCTAATGATACATCAAGCCGAGGATGAGGGTGACATTTTGGTATTCTTGACTGGAGAGGAAGAAATTGAGGACGCGTGTCGGAAAATTCGGATTGAGGTTGAAAATATGAACACGTCTGGAAAAGGCATGGGCTTTTATCCCATTTATTGCCGGAACTAACGAAGGAGTTTTGTTTTTCGCTAGACGGACCTGGCCCACTCGTTTGCGTTCCTCTCTACTCCTCCCTCCCACCAGCACAGCAACAACGGATATTCGACCCTCCACCTGCTGGTGGACGCAAAGTCGTTGTATCGACTAATATTGCCGAGACGAGTTTGACTATCGACGGGATCGTTTATGTCGTCGATCCTGGCTTTTCCAAACAAAAGGTGTACAACCCTCGGTAAGTCGGCAACCAGGATTTGAGTATTGAGAGGTTAGCTGATGTCAATACCGGACTACTAGAATTCGAGTCGAGTCGTTGCTTGTATCCCCTATTTCGAAAGCAAGTGCCCAGCAGCGTGCGGGACGAGCTGGACGAACACGGCCTGGTACGTCACTTGTTTCTTCTAGCCCCTACGGAACAAATATATTCATCAATATTGTAGGCAAATGTTTCCGTCTCTATACCGAAAAGGATTACATCAAAGAACTGGAAGAGCAAACCCATCCGGAAATTTTGCGTTCGAATTTGGCGAATACTGTGTTGGAGCTAGTCAAGCTTGGAGTGACTGATCTGGTGCATTTCGATTACATGGGTACGTTTCTAATAGGACTTTACTTTTATATATTCTAACGACCTGTGTGTAGACGCTCCCGCGCCGGAGACAATCATGCGTGCGCTCGAGCTGCTGAACTATCTCTCTGCGCTGGATGATGATGGGAATCTTACGCCGCTTGGTGAAATTATGGCTGAATTCCCACTAGACCCACAGGTGAGCGAGATTCGCAACGTGATGCTCTAGCGAAACACTAACATTGTTCTGCGCAGCTCGCCAAGATGTTAATCGTTAGCCCTGAGTTCCAGTGCAGCAACGAACTCTTGAGTATAGTCGCCATGCTATCTGGTATGTTATACTTTCTCTACCCCAATGAGACTCTGTCGCTGATGCCTGGCGGGCGTGCAGTTCCCAACGTTTGGCTACGACCGAACAACCAACGCAAAGAGGCCGATGCTGCTAAGCAGCTACTCACCATCCCCGACGGCGACCACCTCACCATGATGAACGTATACAACAACTACGTGAACAGTACGCTACTCGACCCTCGGCCGCCGACATTTATTAATCATACTTGTGTGTTCTAGACAAAGACGATAAGAACTGGTGTTGGCAAAACTACCTTTCCCAACGTGCCCTTCAGCAGGCCGAGAACGTACGCCAACAGCTCGAGCGCTCGATGGAACGGTTCGACCTCGATCTTGTTAGTCAAACTAACCCGACCAAGCTATTCGTCAGTATTCGTCAAGCCTTGGTATGCGGGTTCTTTATGCAGATTGCGCATCGTGGGGAGAAGAATACGTATGTGACGGTAAAGGATCATCAGGTGCGTTGGATGATTATGAGCACTTGGGACGTGAACTGAGCACCAGCCGTTCTCACAGGTTGTTTCACTACACCCATCGTGCGGTTTGGACAATACACCTGAATGGGTGCTCTTCAACGAGTTCGTGCTCACATCGCGGCCATATATTCGAACCGTTACCGATGTGCGACCAGAGTGGTGAGTGGAGTATGAGGACGCACCAATCACAACAAGCTGATAGTCGATGTAGGCTCCTAGAATTCGCGGGGATGTACTATGACTTGACGAACTTCCCTGATAGTGAGGCGAAACGAGCGCTGCAGCGTATGGTCAAGAAAAAACTTGGCAAGCTTGATAAGGGGGATCGGAAGGATGAACGTACTTCAAAAAAGCAAAGGCGGTAAACTTTTTTTGCCGCACCTATCGCTCGTTGTATGTATGCTTGGATTATAATGCAGTCTATCTTGTTAGGGATTTTGCAAAACGTGTGCTAGCCTCGAACGACTTTTGCGAACCCCGAATTTCTCGGTGATTCCAACAATCGGCATGCTGAAGGCCACCGCGGCACCTAGCATTGACATCATGTCAAGCCGGCCAACCTCGAATGCCTTGGTTCACAGAGGTAGGCTGCTCGACTCTAACGTTTGCCGAGAACGCGTGGTTGTCTCGGCGCTGGCTCGGTGCGGCCCGACGGCTTCACTCTGCGCTATTCTTAGACGGCTCAACAACGTCTCAACAGATAACAGTATCCGTTATTATCTCTACGGTTTTGTATAAATAAGAGCCTACACCAGCCTCACATCCTCACCCGCATTTAATCTGTTCTTTCTCGGGCATACATCTCTCGAAATGTCTGTTACTGTTCCAGGCGACAACGCAGGTGATAAACCTCGCCCAGTCTGACCTATACTGTTTGCTAATTACCCATCACTCCTGAACGAATCGACAGCTTGCTGCACCATCCCTCCCGCCGTGTGTGAGTATATGTCTATCGGCCCCTCCTACATGCTCATTACGAGGACCGAGTACAGCGGATTACGTTCCCAAAGGCGTCACCGAGATCATTGAAGGCACTTCAACCTACGTGATCGGTGACAAGTCCTCCAAAAAGGCCATTGTGGTTACACCAGACGTCTTTGGTACTGTACCATCGACACAACAGGCAGGTCTTCTCCATTTCTAATAATAAAAACGTTTGGTCATGGTACACATCACAGGGAGGTGACTTGCTCGCAAGCCAAGGGTTCTATGTTCTCCTCCCAGATTTGCTTGGGTATGTCTCTCATATATGCTATACCGTACTCGCACCTTTGAATCAATTTCTCGTATTACAGAGACCAAGCCCTGACAGCAAAAGATATTCCTCGATTCGGCGAGTTGCGTGAACGGTTCTTTGCCGAGATTGGTAACCCCTTAGTGCACTTGCCGCTTTTCACCAAGCTTGGAGAGTCTCTTAAATCAGACGGTTTTTCAGTACGTAGCCTCGTAATCGATGTATGTGCCTAGTAGTAGCTTATTTGGTCGGATATAGGTTGGAAGTATAGGCTTTTGCTGGGGCGCGAAAATTGCGATTCTTGCCGGCGCGACGGGGCTGTATAGTGCTGTTGCACTAGTCCACCCAGCTTCGTAAGCTTCGTTTCAAAAGCGCTGCTACTTTTAACAACTAGTGTGACTTCTTTCAGGATGTTAACCCCTGAAGAGGCTGAAAACTGCAAGACTGCCATCGGGGTCTACCAAACCAAAGACGAATCAACTGAAGTCGTAAGTGTATTTTAACTTCATTTTGAATATCTGATTAACATTCTCAGTTGGAGCCTTTTATCAAAAAAGCGGCTGACTACAAGCACTACACGGAAACCTTCCACGGTAAGCTTGCTTTCAGTTCTGGACTTCTTACCCCGGCTAAACTTGCTCTGAAAACGCAGGTTTCGCCGCTGGACGCGCCAATCTTGAAGACCCAGTTCACAAGGCTGCGGTAAGCCGAGCATCTATTAGAATAAAATTGAAGTCTCATGACTTGATACCTCTAGTACGAGGATGTATACGGGAGGCTCGGGGCGTTTTTCCATAAGAATCTCTGAAGTTATGGCGAATGTTTGAGAACGGTCTCAATGTAAATAGCACATATAACAGACTCGGTTGTTGGAATTAAATGCCATTTTCTGTTCTGAAAGGTTTTTGAAATGTTGAAATGGAGAACTTTATCAGCGACCAAACAAGTTCCGAGGTTACGTAATACGTGGTTCTGCCGAGCATCAATGGCGCACCAAGCTCTTAAAAAGCGGATGTTCTCTCAAACAAAACGGTTACGCCAAAACACTAGGTATATATGCGCATCAATCGTAGTTAAGCAACAAACGCAACAACAAATATCAAAAAACTAAACAGCAAACGCTCGTAACCTCTAGTCATACACTTGCCAAAAACTATGTCACCAAAAAAATCTCAAGTCCATCTCTGTCCAAAGCAAAGGCAGAGTCTGATTCGTTAGAACAAACGAGCAGCAACACCCTCAGTAGGCGCCGGTTCAGCCGCACTCGAATGCTCCCCACCACCTTCTCCAAACCCGGCAGTCCCGTTCAAATGCGACGCAACGAGCGCGAGCGTATCCGCAACAGGACCGCATCGGAGCATCTCGTGCACCGCGGGCTGGCCATCGTAGAACCACGCGACCAGGGCCTATATAATAAATCAGAAACGAGATTGATCAATACGAAATCCAAAACAGGAAACAGTGGAAGAAAAGTACGCACGATCATGACGTAGAACAGAACCATGACCATGCCTTCCACCCAATTGGTCTTGGCGTCGGCCGTGACGTAGTTTACGAGGAAGCATGCGCCAATGAGGGTCGCGACTTCCCATAAATCTGTTGCAGTTCCCAGGCGACGTCAGACCTTCCTTCGTTCTACACCCACCCTGAACACGTCTAGACTCACCAAACAACAAGGACATCTCCCGATGCGTCCACCACCCCAAAAGCACGACAACCGGCATCCAAAACAACACAAACTGGATACTCAAATCGATACTCCTCGCCTTGGCAAGCTCATCCGGACTCTCGGGGTGCTGGAACAACGCCGTCCGGGCGAAATACAACACGGCGATACATCCATCCGCGGCATAACTCAGCAGCGGGAGCAAAATGATCCCGAACCACTCGGCGCTAATCGTGCCTTGGTCCCGGACCTGTTCGATACTCGACACGAGCCATTCGGCCGTGACGGCGATGAGCGCGACGGTGACTGCGAGCAGCGCGAATCCGAACCACGGGTTAATCTGGGGATCTTCGTGTTCGAGCTCGTGTTCTTGGCGTTTTTCGGCTTCGGGTGCGTTGTGGGGGACGCTGAGGGCGTTGTCGTCGCCTGGAGGGTTGTGGAGGTAGATGCGAGAACCGATGTAGCTGTGGAACGGGGGGTGGTGTGAGTAAAAAAGGGGGTTGTGGAGTAGACAAAGGTTTATGTGGCTTACGCGATAAGCAATAGGATGGCGAGGCCGCGGCTAAACTTGAGGAACGTGCCTCGCGTAGCATCTCGGACAGCCAGCGTCTCCACGGAGCGCATCAACGCTTCTTGGATAGCGAAATCCTTGCCCTCTCCGTGACCACCTTCCTCGGCCGCTCGAGCGACGAGCCGTTTCACGATGGCTGCGGCGGAAGGAGCACCAGTAGTCGTATTAGGCAGAGCTTCATTGAGTGCACTGAAGAAAGCGATAGGAAGAAGGAGAGACAAAACACTGCACAAAAAAGCAGATGAGTGCCTGGGGTTAAATGAAGATGAGCCTAGAGACGTACCCAAACGTGAGAAGCGAGTGATTAAGCTGGGTTGTATGGGGTTGGAGGTGTTGTTCCCAAATCCGGGCACCGCCCGTGAGGAAGGCCATTCCCGGAACGAGGAGCAGGTGCAGCAAAACGACACCTAACATGATCGGGCTGTTAGCCGAGCCTAAGCCTGCGCTTGTTTGACACACGCACCAACGATAGTACTTTGGAGAAGTTTAAGCTCGCAGTGTGTGAGCAGGATAATTGCGAGGGTCGCTTCCACCACGCTGTAGAAATGACCTTTAGATTGGTTTGTTGAACAACACCAAGAACACTTACTTATCAAGAGTAATCACCAAGAAATCTCCGAGCGACTAGAAGACTGTCAATATAATAATACTGGTGGTTGAATCTACGACTTACTGCACCCAGATACAAGGCCATTTGTTCACCAGCATAGTCCGACAGTTTTTCCAAGGGTATAATGGCGAGGAAGGATACTAGACCACCAATGATCAACACATATCTCCGAAATTGTCCAAGGAATAAACTCACGCGCAAATGTCAGAGAAAAATGCCAGTGAGCCCAATGGGATGCCCACGAAAAGGGGATGAAGATAACAAAAATATTCAGCCCTATACACGCAGCAACTGTGGTTAGCCATCGACGCCAAGAACAGAGCATCAGCTTGGCACTGACAAGAATGGCGAAAGGTATTATTAGCCGACTCAACCCAGCCAGGAACACGTCTCCCCTCGCCCTTGAGCCTTCGGATAAAACGTTCCGCGCGCGGGCGGGCGTCTGAAAAATGCATATGCTGATGATGGTGGCCGCCGTGAGGCTCATCGTGGTGAGCACCGTTGCCGTTGCCGTTGGCCTCCAGGTCCCCATTTCGGGCGGTGTTGCCCCGTGAAGGGTTCCTGGCCAAGCCATCTCGGGTGGTCGATGGCGAGACAGCAGTAGCTGTACCGCTTGGGGTAGTTGTCGACGGTGTCTTTTCAGCCATCAGAGGAGGGGGGACAAGAGGCTTGGCTTGGGCTTGGAGCTGATCCTCATGGTTTATGTAGCGAACCTGCACCCTGTCGGTTCCCAACTGACGTCAACACGTGTCGAGGCCGAGGTCGCGCCTGCCAAGCCCAATTCCAATTTAGGAATTTGCCTAAAAGGCACCGCTTTGATAGGCGCCAGAATGAGGGTCCTTGCGCTCAAAATGAGGGCGGTTGAGTAGTCGGCGCGCATATAACCGGTATACACCACACACGTTGCCGACATAGAACTCTGGGGACTGTATGAGCGCTTTCTCCGCGGGTTCTAGTCCCCGGTTTGCAGCTTTCAGTGACTCCTGAGCCCGAGAATGACCCTGCAACCGAGAGGTATTCTGCTCCAAATTTAGAGCAACTGTCCGAGTTCTCACACAGGCTTTGTTGTCCTTCTTCTTAAAATAGATTAAATAACTAATTATGACTGTCAAGTGATTGACGTTTACATCGACTGTATCAAACGCAAGGAACCGAGGTGTTAAAATCTGTGTGAGAAAACCTACGTTATATTTACACATCTTAGGCTTCAAAATAGCACACGGCATGCAAACATCAAAATCTTTTGCTTAGAGCTGATACTTTTGCCAAAGAAGTGCTTGTCATAGCTGTGTTTGCGGGCCGCAGCCACGCCTTGCGGCACCCACATGACGATAGCAGCCGACAATCCTGAGACCGGAATCGCAGTTGAAGTATTGTATATTTTGGTATCATACCATGTATTACTGGCTGCATTGTATTAACGACACCGTAGGTGTCTTCGCGCTCCGGGAGTCAGCTCGCCAAGGATTCTCAAGTGTAAGCAAACGGTGCCGGGGAATGCAAAACAAGCAGTATGTCGTAGTTCACAACAAGCCGGGGAACGAGTATAGAGAAGCCAAATAGACTATAGTCTACTTAAAATTAGTTATATTTGAGCCTCGCGGAGTCGAAAGAGTTCTTACTTGGAATTAAGCGCAAGGTATGCGAAGAAACTACACATACTGGTCATGCGATCACGCGTTACATCAACGATTCCCGCTCAGGATCAATAGAACGTGTGCGTAAACACGAAACAATACAATCCATATCTTCGTAGCGTCGCGACATCGAAAGTCCTGACTTCTGCGCACAGCTCTGCCAAACTTCAAGATGTTACAAGCGCTACTCTGCAGATTTAGGGCTCGTCACTCAGACGTCCAACCCGGTTTTAAGGTGCCTAGTAAATCCTGCAAAGATAGATGGGAAGCAAGCAAATGCTGGATAGCTTGACTTGGAGCACCAGGAGGGGAACCTGAGTGGTTGTTGTTCAACAAAAACGTCTTATGTTGAACACAGCCGCAGAAATAGGAGATCTCACGTGATTTTCTAACTCTTCCGTCTCTCCACTCTCCGTGCCGTTTGTCTATCGCCTATAGAGTAGGTAATTTTGAGTGTAAGAGTCATCGATATCCTCTCCGTTTACGTTATGACGGAAACACATCGGAAAAATCGCTTTCAAACTGGACCTTTGATCTGTGATCACCAATGCACCAGCCCCATCTATTCTAACAGCCCCTTTACCTGGCGCGACTTAAATTGCTTGAAGGTCTGTCATATCTACTTCAAAAATATGCCTACTACTGCTACTATCATAATGGTCCGACTCTTGGCACTCTACGGTAGTTGTCCAACTCCAGAACGCCCGACCCGCCTGGGTTCTAGGACTGAAACACGACAGGATCTCGTTCTTTCTGAGCTTGAATTACTCTGTGGACGAGCTGCTCTTACTGATAGGAATATGCCTTGTCTATGAGCCTAGTGCTACGATAAACTAATAGTTATTCTTCTCGCTTGAGCTTGGCTCCTCCGTTTCCTATGACATTTGTACTTTTGTCGATCCGGCTTTATACCTAGTTGACTTGTTCACCTTGGCATAAAGTGAACGTCTAGCTTATTTACAGTAGTGGTGCTGATTGCTGTCCAAATTATCACACGTAAGATTTTACGTGAACTAAACAACCATGTACACCGACCCGGCCCCAGTATTCACCCCCAAAGCCACTAATCACACTCTTGGAATTTCTGGTGCCGGTCTCAACGGCTGCTGAATCACTGGCATACCTCCGTAGAAGCCATATGCGGGCTGAGGTTGGACATGCGTAGGCGCAGAAGGCATAGGTAAGACGGTAAGCGGTGGGTGCTGAGGCTGGTATGGGTTATACGGCATTCCTGCATTCGGTCCCATACCATAGCCAGTTGTCGTGGCCACTCCGTTATAGGGGGTTGTCACCAGAGTTTTTGAGATAGCATCTTGCTGTTCATCCATAAAATCAGTGGCGACACCTCCATTTCTTCCTGAAGCTGGACGAGGGTAGGCCCGACGAAGTCGCCAGAAAATTGCAAGTGCGATCGCCAGCAGCACCGCCACGCCACCTAAAACCTATTGGATAAAGTTACTCCACAACGACTTGCCTAAAGTTGTACATGCTTACCCCTCCTATGATAGGACCGGAGTTCTGGTGATTAGACGGGGATGGCGTGCTTAATTTGAGCGTTAGATCAGCCCTTACAGATATTTTGGATGTGGTAGCTAGCTTAAAACGTACCTCGCGGATCCCGTAACTGAGGCGCCTTGAGCCTACCCAAACGATCCACGTACATGACAGGTCAATGACTCCTTAAAAAATTGTCACCCCACACTCACACTTGCGCTCAACTTGCTAATGTATGCTTGGGTACTTAGTACTGAGGCCTAATTTGCTCAGCTTGAATCAGTGATTCCAGCGTCTGTGACTCTGGCTTCAAGCTCTTACAACTGAAATCGTGCTCAGGACACTAGCTGTGCTTGTGGAAGCAACTGGGTCTGCCTAGGAAGATTCGTCAAACAAAGGTGAATATATATCAGAATACATGAAACCCACATAGACATACAACCATTTTGACGGAATCGTGCTTCCTATTGAGTCCGTGATTTGGAATCGAACGATGGAGGCAGGAGGCTCGGTGACAATCCTGTTCGGGTGAAGTTAGATGATAGCTGCTGTAACTATGATACAGACCATGTAGCTGAGTCTCCCATCAGGTTTGGTATAGTTGCAAGCAGAGCGTCGTTATCGTTGACCGCCAATTTAAATACCTCGAGTTGGTAAGGCGCCTATTGGACATATGTCAGGCCGGATTTAAGCCGTATTATTGACTGGAAAAACAGTTACTTGACCACCACCGAAAGATACCCGTGCGCTTTGTTGGTCTGGGTTGTATGTGTAAAGGTGTGGTTGGCTATTAGCGTGGCTGATCCGCATGCAGTCCTATATGGCTACCCACATCTGAGCCATCCATCCGATGGCCAACTTATTGATATAGACCAAACAGCATGAATCAGGCAGGAGATACACAATACAAGCGATATTAGACGCATTTTCGCGGTAATGGTCGCACCTAGAGACGTGGGAAGACAGCAGGTTTGGTTTGCGCCAACCTGCCCCACCCTCTTCACGGGCTTGGGTTCGAGTCGACGATAAGCCTAGACAAACACAGCCCCAATATGATTACATAATCAATTGGTTAGAGAAGGGTCGCTTCACAACGGCCAAGATCCCATGACCGAGGGGCGAGGTGTTTACTGGCACTGAATCCCGCATATACTCTGGATATATGGGCTTTTCTGCGTTGATCCAGCATACCTGACATCCGAAAACAAGATCTATTACATGTGCCGGTCTTGTCAGGTATCGTCTATACCGTAGCGGACCGGGAAACCGGCCGGATTTTGAAAGTCTATTACGCCTGGTGATACTTAATAGTAAGCTACCCACATTTCTACGCCAGTACACAGGAGGGTATGCGCTTGTATGTATCCCTCGATTTAGTGTTGTCTGCGCCATTTGTTGCCGAGATACAAGACATTTATGATTTGATGGAATTTTGGCTGAATACCGGGAAGCCGGCCACGTGATATATTCCCCTGCTGCAGCGCTTAGTGCAACACAATTCAGATACAAACTATTAGCATTGAGCTTGCAAATGAGGATAGGGCTACTTAAGATTTAAACACCAGGTCAATCGGGTGTACACGGGTGCCTTCTGAATTAACTGTGTGTTTAATCGCTCTGGAGTAA
Organism: Ceratobasidium sp. 395; assembly: GCA_019616345.1. Taxonomy (NCBI): domain Eukaryota; kingdom Fungi; phylum Basidiomycota; class Agaricomycetes; order Cantharellales; family Ceratobasidiaceae; genus Ceratobasidium; species Ceratobasidium sp. 395. The sequence continues at coordinate 17,031 of WSTH01000330.1, forward strand.
TCCCCCAAGACTAAGCCACAAAAACTTGCCCCAAGATGTGTTATACAACTTAGAGCAGCCTCTGCAGGTCCCTCGGACGTTTTAACGAGACGTTGGAGCCATATAACCTGCAGAAGTTGACCATGTAACATCACGCACCTATACCCCCACTCGTCCTGCCCGCTCAAACTCAAAAACCTGGGACCAGAAATAAAAACTATTTGACTTGTTAACTGTCTCAGGCTCTGTTAGAATTGACTCTTCTCTGTCTCTGGCTGCCTAAGCTAACTACACAACGACCCGGCTTTAAGGACTGAAGTTTCCGAGCCGGATTTTGGTTCCGGTTCGCTTAGAGGATCAATAACTCAGCATTGGGGTCGAGCGACAAGAATCAAGCGACATGAATGTGTAGCAATTGGATGTCTTAATATATATGCGTGAGAAACCCCGAGGCTAATCGAGCGATGTCCGAGTAACTTCGAGTGGCCGGCTTCAGGGTCCCGGCCGGCTTCTCGGTCGGCTACGGTACTACTATTGTTCTCTTATATTTGGCGGTCATCGTAGCTATGAGGAAAAGTAGCTTTCTCTGCATCCTTGAGTTCCGAAGCGAGTACTAAATGAATGGAGTTGATATATGCGTCTGATGATGCGCCACGTGACGATGAGCGTTATGCTCCGAGTATCATTGCTGTACACCTAGTGGTCTATGAAATTGAAACAATTACGATTTCATTAGTCTGTGGCCCCATGGAGCTCTGGCAGACCGGAGTAGGCTACTGGCATAGGTCTCGAATAAACATAAAAATTTGGTATGGAAGGAGCCACCGAGACCGGGCGATATTGGTTGTAGGGTGTTATAAACGGATATTCTGAGGTGTTATTTCGTTTCTTCTCATCCCATGAAGCGACGCCATTGGTGTTCCAGCTCGACTCAGCCTCCAGAAAACCACGAGCGCGACAGTCAGCAGCACTGCTACACCTGCTAGAACCTGCTAAATGACGTTAAGAGGATACACTAGAGACGTTTTCTGTGCTTACCACTCCTACAATTAGGCCGGCTTTTTTTGTATTGGATGGGGGTGTCGATATTGGTCTACGAACGTCAGGTCAGCTTTAATAAACCCGCTTACAACATCCCCTGTCAGCGACTCACCCAATGGGTCTAGTCGCCAAGGCTGCTTAAACCCGCCGAAGCTTTATATATATATATGAGTCGCTAGCTGCTTCTCGATTTAGCTTAGACTTACGCTGGTGCTGAGCCCGCTGATGTATGCTTCAGTCCTCAAGACTGAATCCTAATTGCTCAGTTAATCTCAGTAAGCCCGGTAGTTTCAATGAGAACTTGGATTTTGCACCACTGAAACTGTACTTAAAATACTTGCTGAGCTTGTAAAGATGCTGGGATCTACCAACGGAAGCGGTGTCATGCAAGCACCATCAAGGCGTCTCAGAGTACAAAACTCACATATACGTATTGTCAGTAGGACGTGAGAGTGCTTCCAGTCGAGTCCTCAAGGTTGAATCGAACGGCAGAGTTTGGGAGGACACTTACTAGCCTACAGAGGCTGCCTGAATTTATTTAAAATAATCCATCCTTCATGGCACCCACCACGTGGTCGAATTCTGCGTCAAATTTGAGAGATTTTCGAGTTCAACATCGGCATTCCTGACAGAAAGCTTGAAAATCTGGAACTGATAAGGCGACTATGAACGCCGGTTTAGGACCGCGACCTCAGTGAGGGTTAAGAAGTAGCGTACAACAACTCCGCTCCACGATATCCGAGCGTTTTGGCCAGCTGAATGTGGGAATCATGCAGGATCAAATCAGACCGTGAGCGCTCCAAATACGGCAAACTATATGGCTGGGCGAAGACTTACATCTAATCCATCCATCCGCCGGCCAGCTCAACGAGAGCAACTAAACCAGCTCAAGCAGACAAGAGTTTCATAGTATAATCAGCGTTATGAGCAGTTTTGGGATAATGGTCGTAAAAAGAGCCATACGAAAGAGGAGTGTTTCGGTTCACGTTAACCTATGTTGTCTCTTATGGCCACAATGGGAGCTGAGTCGCCAAAAATGTGAAAAACAGAGCCACTGTATATAATTGGTCGAACGTGATAAAAATGTGTCAATCTTCCCGATCAGGCGAACCTCAATAATCCATAGTCTTCACAGCCTTCCGAAGCTATGTAGTAATGTAAAACACGCGCATATATGCTATGTGTTTGTCACATGTGATCTATGTAATTCTATTTGTACTAGGAAAACAAATTTGTGAGGGGTTTGGAGCAGGAAAGCCTCGGGTTGGATTTTTAAAAAATACAAGAGTTATGTACCAACCTTGCCCCAGTATAAATTGACATCAAAGCAGACAGCCACGTGAACAAAGCTACTGGGCAGAGGGAGGACGAGATCACCCGCTGGGAAGCTACATAGCCTCACGAATAATGGTGCAATCAATGAACTTCTCCAATGTACAGCCCGCCCTCTATGATAAATCACCATCCCAGGTGGCAGTTTCGGTCTCTTTGACGAAAACAGACCGATAGAATGCCACGAGCCATACCATCTAAATCCTCGAAACCAACAGAGGTAAGAAATTTCATATCGACTAGATACACAGCCCAGTAAAATATAAACGAAAACCAATGCTCTTCTACACCTTGTCGAGTCCAGTCTCAGTGGTGCCCGCCTTGAATCTCGGGCAACCCTCCGTAGCTCCCGTATGGAGGTTGAACTGGAGTTTGGGCTCGAATAGTTGAGCTGGGAACGGTAGATATGATGGGAGGCGAGTGTTGGGTCTGGTACGGGTTATACGGCACCGATACTTGCGCCATACTCGACGCTTGATCTGTAGCATTCAAGCCCCACCCTCCATACGTACTCCCATCCCCAGTGGTCGCCCCACCATAAGGAACAATCTTCATAGGGTCATACTGCTCGCTGCTCCGCTCGACAGCTGTATATTCGCTCTCCCTCGAGTTTGGACGAGGGTAAGCCCGACGGAGTCTCCAAAAAATGACAAGCGCACTGGCTAGCAGTACCGCCACACCACCCAGAATCTATTGGTCGATGTTTAGTAATGATCCTTAGTATTGTTGACCGACTTACCCCTCCTATGATGGGAGCAAAATTCTGCCGTTCCGGTTGAGATGTCGAGGTTAATCTAAGATCATCATATAAGTTTCGTCGAGTTTGCATACAATCAACTAAGACTCACCCAGGAGATCCCGTGTACGAAGCGAACTGGGCCTGCCCAACACACGTTAAAAAACCAAGCAATCCAAATTTACCCAAAGTTGACATACGCTCGCACTTAGTCTACTTATGTATGCCTGGGTACTCAGGGCCGACGCCTTATAATCCAGTTTAAGATAAGACGTTTGTGAATGTAGCGGTAGTTTTATGTACTCACGACTGACGCTGTGCTCACAACACTAACCGAGCTCGTAGTGGCTACCGGGTCTGCCTACAAATGCTGTAGTAAGTAAAATGTGAGTGTGAGTTGCACGGCGTAAGAAACCTACCCATACAGACATCCACTTGGACGTGAGAACGCCACCCGCTGAGTCCGTAATCTGGAATCGAATAATAGAACCGGGGTCTTCAGTCACCATCCTGTAGAGACCGTATAGATGTGTTAGAGGATGATCGTTATTCTACGGAGCACTTACCATTCGGTGGAGGTCCCGGTAAGTTTGGCATGGTGGCGAGCACGGAATCATCCTCCGTAACTACTAGTTTACATACTTGGAGTTGGTAAGGTGCCTATTAAGCACCAATTTAAATCTAAAAATACGACGAATATGATAGGACAGCGACGTACTTGACCACCGTCAAAAGAGACCTGTGCATTTTGCCCAGCTGCACGCACACAAAGAAATTGACGTGGGATTAGGATTCGATACAACCATATACACCTGACCAAGTACTTACCTCTGACCCATCCTGTCGCAGGCCAACTCAACGAGAGGGGTTGGACAAATCCAACCATACAAAAACTCCATGATATAATCAGTCTCAGAAGCATGTTCGTGGTAAAAGTTGCAGTCGCAGCGAAGGTGAGAGATGAGGGAGGCCGGTTTTCACCTGATGCCCGACTTTGATTCTGCCTTACTTATCGACGCGCATGAAGCTCAGGGGTCAGTGTTATTGAATTAGACAATCGACACAGGTTGGTAAGGCCAGCCTGCTGTCTCATCCAGACTTAATGATCGGATATTCAACTTTCCGGAGCTGCCTAGGTCTGTAGCGTAATAAAGTTGCCAGAAAAGTACATATTGGACAAGGGACTGTACTCGCATCAGGGGAAGTTTGGAGGAAATCGCCGATCCTGTCAGCAGAGGGTATATATTAGCGCCGCTAGCACCGCCCAAATATAAAACATAGCCCTTGGTGAGCTTCTATGTCAAAGGCTCCCGTCCAAGGTCGTCTCCTATTTTTACGCCTGACACGGTCTTTCTCATTGACCTAGAATGTATACTACAGTGCTTGCCGACGCTGTGGCCGTTTATGGGTACCTATTTTCCAAGCAAGCAAGTAAAGCGACGATTTTGGCCTTCACCTTTTCCTTAGTTGTGTATCGCCACCAGTGGCGAGCATCTGGCATCAGTACGATAGTAAAGGCTATGTAGTCGAAGCGCGGAAAATGCAATGCCTGGACAAATTTATTGATGTATTCGGGCCGGGATCCGATGTGTTGGAACCATCTTGAATGCGCCGCATAGCATGGTGTGCAGACAAGGTTGATGTACAGCTATCACTGTGCTCACCAGCATACATCGAACCAGGCATAGCTAGCAGACTGAGCGAGTATAACTCGTTTATTTGCGTTTGGAACTTTTCCCATTTGGGATGTATATAATGCTAAGTTTTTATAATGTAATATCCGATTGAGATTAGTGGGTATATGACTAGCTGAGCAGTTGAGAGAACTAGTTCACGTAAACCCATAGATAACGCAGATACACTACAAATCACTCCCAAGATGAACGTAACCTAAAACCTATCACTCTTCACCACACCGATCCAGTATCAACGGTGACCACCCTGGATCTCAGGCAGGCCTCCATAAATGCCGTGTGGGGGTTGGGACTGAGGATGAGGGATCTGGACGGGAGTGGTGGGTGTAGGGGCGATAATGGGAGGTGAATATTGAGACTGGTACGGGTTGTACGGCATTGACGTATGCGTTTGTGCCATACTTGGCTCCTTGTCTGTGGCATTCAGCCCCCATCCTCCTCCGTACACAGTCGTAGTCGCATCGTCGGCGCTGTTTGGCGGGCCATTTTGTGGGTATGACCTTCGCACCCACCAGAAGGCAAACACTGCAATGGCTAGTAGGCCTGCAACTCCTCCGATCACCTTAATGATAGTAGGCTTAGGAAAATACAGCAATGATAGGACGATAACACTTACTCCGCCAACAATCGGGCCAACATTACTAGTTGTGCTTGGGGATTCTGAGTTCGGGCCGGCTGTGGCCGCAGCAGTCGGTCCACTGAATCGAAAGCAGGATTAGATAACCCTATACGGGTGAACTGAAAGGACAATCTTACCCTTGAGAGGCCCCAGGGCCGGTCATCGCAGCTTGAGCCTATGATCACGTCAAGATGATCAAACTGTCTGAAAAGCTAATAGCTCAACGTACGCTGGTACTCAGCCCACTAATGTACGCCTGCAGGCTATAGGCAGAGGACTAAACATAGCTATAAGTTCTTGCTCGCCGTCGTTCGTTGAAGTGGTGCAACTTACCGCGGAGGCGATACTTGCCACACTTAGGGAGCTAACCTGAAGTGTTTTATCTGGCTGATGTGCGGGAGTCAGAGTGAATACGCTTGCTTCGAGTGGGAAGGCGAAAACATACGTATACGATTTGCCAGAAAGACATGATAGTTGCGCCAACCGAATCTGTTACGTTGAAACGAACGAAACCGTCTGGAACACTGACTCTCCTGATGTTGGGATTAGTTATTTTCCAAAGGTCTCGCTAGCCATCATACATACCACTGGACGTTTGGTCCCGCCTGCCCCGAAAACGTCTGCAGGTTGTTGTCGGCGTTTCGAGGATTGAAGCCGAGCACGGTGAGAGTGTATGGGGCCTAGGTACACAAAGTAGAGCTATTAGTACCAAATTTGATGCTAAGACTATATGTACGGACCGTGCCACCGTCGAACGATATCTGGATTGTCTGGCCGGCTGAGCAACAAACACAGCTGAGTTGATGATAAAGGAGTCGGGAGCAAGCCTAACTTACAAACGATGCCGCCATCCCCAGGCCACGAAAGTCCGATTCCCCACACCTGCAACGCAAAACATAGCAGCCCGACGAACCTCGCCGCGAACTTCATCTTCCAGAGTCAAGAGGGAAAGGAGATGGGGCGGTCCGCACAATCGTTTTGGTTCCGAGGTCTACAATATATCCCACGGACTGCTCCACAAGGCGATCCGCCCGGTTTTCCAATACTTTACGTGTTGATTCTGGGATCTCGGCGATCGCGTGCCGCCGATGCCTCGGCTTATGTCTCCAGGTTGACTATATTGCTAGACATGGGATTATTGAGCTAGGATCATGTTTTACACAGCAGGACATCAAGTGTGGTAGCCTCGGGGTGTAATATGTGCCCCCGTGAGTGGCTAAGAGACGAACAATGCGGCAAGAAGGTTCCCCGGGATGCCCGAGTCAGAAGCACCGCCCCTGATGCGAAGCCTGATATCCGGCCGTGGGGGATCGAAAACATTGCGTGCCTCCCGGCACAAGTGTCTAATTAAGGTGTGCTCAGCCTTTCCCGTCTAGTATTTCGGCGCCTTTCTCAGACGCCGAACCAGCACAGTTCTTGATTGACCGAGATGAGTACGGATGTGGTTGTGATGCAGATACGATCCGAATCTCTTATTGCGAAGCCAAATTTCAAGCGCATGTATGGACCCCGGAGTATCGCAAGATATAACATAAAATTTTCCTCACAGGTACCGAACGAAATTTCACTCAAGTATGAGAGCGGTGGTATATTATAATCAATCGACAGGTATAGTACCTTACAAGTTTAGACATGAGAGCACACACCTCACAAGTCTCAACTCAGAGGTAACCAGCTGAAGTATAAATTACTTCTCAATATAGTTAGCAATGTCTTCGCCAACTCAAGTTGAACTTGTTGAAGGTGGAGGGGGGACTGCATCGTGAGGTATTCAGGACTCCCAATGAAGCGCAAGGTCAGCTGCGACTTACTAGGTGGTGCCACGGGTCGGTTTGCATCAATCATGAGGCGGCTTATTACCACGGAGACTCCCTCAAAGGCGCCCAATATAAGTCCGCCCGCTACCGCAGATCCAAAGGCGGCACGGGGACCACCTGTTCATGCATATATGCTGTCTGAGTCTAGAGTGAACGCCAAAATAGGATCAACAGCTCACTTCTTACAGCAAGAGATCCCCCTGTCGCGGCTCCAGCAAAAACGGCGTTCCATCCATCCTCAACCTGACGATAGTGAACAGCTACGCAATTCAAAGCGGACAACAGTCCTCCCCATGCGGCGAAGTTACCGGCGACGACCGGAGCTCGAGCCTTGATACCGGTGGCGATGCCCTCAAGTCGATGTCCCTATCATGTATGCCGGCATTAGGTTGAAGGCTATCACGCGGCTTCGCATTGCCTTACCTTGGGGGAGTTTCGTGCACCTTTAACACCATACCAGATGGCCCCACCAATTGCGCCCATGGCAAATGCACCTCCAGCATCATTCAAGATCACGTACGGGCTATTCAGCACCCTCGTTGAGTTACAGGCTACTCTCGTCATAAGTAGCGTGTCCTCACCAAGGGTCCCGCGAATGGTCGGTTTCGAGTGAGTTACCTCGACCAGGCATTTTGAGGATCGACTGGACTCGAACGAGAGGATAGCTATCTGGATCGACTTAAAAATGATATTTAACTGCGTCAATTCACCTGCCGGCCGCATATTCGTAACCCTTCGCGTGGTCCTGCCAGAGCGCTCAAGTTAGCTGCTGGACGCGCAATCGTTGCTGGCCGTGATCCTGACGCCTCCTTCGTTGATCACTCTCAGGGTTCTAACTCTTGGCTACTTCAATTTCCGACAATTGGATAGCCGCCCGATTAAGCCTGGTTTGTAATCGTGGCTGTACTGTACTTGGTCCTGTACGCGAACACAGAGGTGAATAGTAAGCTACGCTCCTCTCTTTCTTCAAGCGCCGCTCCACGCAACGCCTACCACTATGCATTGGCGGGCAGTGCACGTACCTTTCAAGCACCATATTTAGACTCCTTCACCCACCTACTCTTTGTTTTTGAAGATCAATTTTTAAGAGCTCGCCTCTTTGTCTTCGAGGAAACCTATGTAGTGAGTTGTATTATATAATTTGCGTCCTTTCACCACACAATTGACATCATTGCTTACTGTAACAAAAAGGTTCACTGCACTCCTGCATACTCACTACGAATCGACTATCGATAAGCAAGATGGATTCAATCATCTCCATGTATACAGGATTTTGGCGTCTTGCTCAAACACCGGGCCAGTATGATCTTTGTTCAACCTAGGTGAGTACAGGTGATGATTCAATCCAGGTCTCTTATTACTAAGCCAAATTTTGGACGCATATATGCACCTTGTACCGCAGCTATAAAATAACTTCCTTCTCCACAAATGCAGAGCAGAGTTTTAGTCAAGTATAGTAGCAATGGTATATCGCAATCAATCGGCCAGTGCAGTACCGTACAGGCTTAGATATGAGAGCACACATCTCATGTGTCTCCACTCGTGGGTAATTAACCAAAGTGTAACTTATTTGTGATATACGTAGCGGTCTCTTTGCCGATTTAAGCAGAGGTTGTTGGAGGTGGAGATGGCCCTGAATCATGAAGTATTTAGTACTCCGAACAAAACGCGAAGTCGGGAATTAGCAACTTACGAGGTGGTGCCACGGGTCGATTCACATCCGCAAAGAAGCGAGATGATACCACAGAAAGTCCTTGAACAACGCCCAATAGCACGCCGCCCGCAGCCGCAGATCCAACAACGGCACGGGGACCGCCTGTTCATGCGTGTATGCTCTTTGAGTCCTAAGTGAGTGCCAAAATGATGTTAAGAGCTTACCTCTCGCTGCAAGGATTCCCCCCGTCGCAACCCCAGCAAATACCGGGTTCCATGCATCTTCGACACGCCGATAGTGAACCGCTACGCAGGTAAAAGCGGACAACAGCCCCCACCACGCAGCGAAATTGCCAGCAATAACCGGAGCCCGGGCTTTGATGATAGTTTTCATGCTCTCAAACCGATGGCCCTACACATGCCGTTATTAATCAAGAAATTTCATCTGCTTTTAATTGCCTTACTTTGGGAGAGTTGCGTGCGGCCTTGATACCGTGCCAGATAGCCCCACCAATTAGGCCCGTACCAAATGCGTCTCCAGTATCGTTCAAAATTCTATATGGACTATTCGGTATCCTCGTTGAGCCACAGGCTACTCTCGTAAATAGCACATCCTCACCAAGGGTCTCGTGAATAGTCGGTTTCAGGTATATTGCGTTGGCTGTGGCTGGGCATTTCGAGGCTTGGAGCGAGGAGACCATTCTAGGCTGACTTGAGAAAAAAATATTTAACTATGTCAATTTAACTGCCGGCCGTACATTCGTAACCCTTTGCGTGGTCTTGCCAGAGCGCCCAAGTTAGCTGCCGGACGCGCAATCGTTGCTGGCCGTGATCTTGACGCCTCCTTCGTCGATCAGTCTTAGGGCTCTAACTCTTGGCTAACTCAATTTCCCATATTCGGGTGGCTGGCCGATCGAGTCCGGTTTTGTGATTGTGGCTGTACTCAGTCTCTGTTTGCTGATATAAACACAGATATTAAACTCCACTTTTGTCGAGCGCCGTATTCAGACACGCGTTGGACCACAGTGCACGTACCCATTACCATACTTAGATATCTTCACTCTCTCACCCCATCTGTTTCCCGACATCTACTATACTTTATAACTCTGAGTATACAGAACGATAGTAGTACTGGCAGGCTTGCTAACGCACTCGGTCGTAGGTACGGCAGTTACAGATGTACCACAGCTCGGATTCAGTCCGTTGAAATTGTTTTTAAAAGCCGGTCGCTTTTTTGACTTCGAGGAAAACTTATAATTTTTATGATATAGTGCTGAGCTGGCCGTGCGCCTTTGGTGAGTAAACTGCCTTGTATTTTCGACGCATACAGCTCTCTAGAATGACTGGGATTATCAAGGGAAGCACCAAATAAACGCATATACAAGAGAAATAAGTTTTTTGAACAAAGAAATGTAATCATCACCTTTGAACATAAGGGGTAAATATATTCATATATTCGTGTTGGATGTTCTCCATATCATCACCCTGTAAGGAATAAGGTAAGACGCTCATGTACCAACTGAGTGAAGTAAACATACCGGCATCCCAATAACCGAATTATTGTCCATCATCCAACCTGAATGCTTGGGTAGCGGTTGTACCCTTGTGACTATCCGATAGGGTAATCGTGTGACCAAAATATCACCATTAAACGGGGTCTTGGACGGCACATCCTCGTCGATCGTGTCGACGCAAGTCATATTCTGATCCCTAGCTGGGTCGGCTATTTTGCTCAACAACGTGTTCGTCACATGCTCTAAATCTTCGTCTGTACTATTCAAGTCAATATGTCGTCGTCCCTCTTTTGAGTCCCACATCGACGGGTGTTCATCCTGGCTTGAGAAGCGCCGTACGGTGGGAGTATGAAAGTCAAGAACGGAGATGTATTCGTGTGGGAGTTCGTCTTCGTCGTCTCTCAGCGGACTAGACTGGATAAACCGAGTGCCATAAGTTCGACATATCCAAGGGCTGATTGCCGACCTAGTTTCGAATAGCCGTGTAGTGTACTCGCCCCAACCGTTCCATGGCACTTTTATAGGGTATTCAGATGGCTCAGGCAGGTCATCGAGCGGGAGAATGTGTTTTAGCAGCTTCTCTTTGCTTATAAAAAACTGGTACTGGCTGAGACCTCGTGCTTGGCCATAATTACGGATGACCGTCATGCTCAGCTGCAAGATGCGGGCGTC
>WSTH01000331.1:0-28077 GCA_019616345.1 Ceratobasidium sp. 395
TGGTGAGTGGCCCTTTTCACTTGACGCTAAGCTAGGTGGCCACTCATTGACGCTCGCGCCACAGGTTTGCTGCATTCCAAGTGGCGTCTGCGTACACGAATGCGGGCTTGTCGTTGGTTGACCAGTCAATGGTTCCCTTTCAGACAGCTTATCCTATGATTTTTCCGATGTTTATTCTTGTTTTAGCTGGTAATACTGCTTTTGTGAGTGATGAGTTCTCGCTTTGTGCTTTGAGTGACACTGACGACCTGCTTGCTTGTTTGCAGCCTATACTGTAAGTGACCTGTCACGCAGATACATATTTTCAACTAAACACTTCTACTATTGATTCAGTCTTCGATTCGTAATGTAAGTCTTACGCCGTTACATTCAGCTACGAAAACTGACCAGGAACAATACAGTTGGCTAATGAGCAAGATCGTCGGACGCCGTATGCACGAGACGCTCTCCTTTTTACTTGATCACCCGCGTCGGTGTTTTATTTATTTGTTCCCGAGCCACCAAACGTGGTTCTTGTTCATTGTTCTGCTTACGATGATCGTTACGGATTGGGTATCGTTCATGGTGCTTGATATTGGGAACGATGTGGTCGAAGCTGTTCCTGTTGGTACGCGCTTGGTGATTGGATTGCTCCAAGCATCGGCCGTACGCGCTGCTGGGTTTGCTACTATTTCTTTGTCCGCTTTGGCGCCAGCTGTCAAGTGAGTTTTCTTTCAATCAGTGGTTATTGTGACTTTCTGACTGAATTTGGTGTGTAGAGTGCTTTATGTGACCATGATGTAGGTTTTTAAGCTAGCGTAGTTTGTGTATGCGCGCTGATTGACCTTTTTACGATGAATAGGTATGTGGCTGTATATCCGAGTAAGTATATTTGCCATTTTAATCATGTAGAATCCATAGTACTCAACTTGTTTTTGCTAGTCGCCCTCTCCGTTCGGTCAACCAACGTCTACGAGGAACAGTCACTTGGTATATACCTTGATGATGCAAAGGGGGAAGAGGAAGAGCCTAATCCTTCTGGTCGAACAATTTACGCTTGGGGCAGTTATTTGGCGTGGCACGCCCGGCGTCAACTCTCATTTGGTATGACAATAGTACGACGCTTGTGTTCTTAACAACTAAGGCAGTTTTGTAACTAGATATGTGGTGGCTTGCCTTCGCACTATGGCTAGTCTGCATCATCGAAGTGAGTTCTTTTGTCTTTGGGTGTATTGCAAGATATGCTGATCATTTGTTCCGTGATTCTAGCGGGCTCAAATTATGAATCCCGAAACCAACGGATGGTTCGATATCTTTGCTATCATCTTCGAGTTGACTTCGGCCTACGGGACTGTTGGACTAAGTCTAGGTATCCCGACGGTGCGTACTATACTGAGACAATATCACCTATTTTACTTACAATATACTATGCATTGCAATAGGCAAACTACAGCTTTTCAGGCGCTCTAAAGCCGCTGTCGAAGCTGGTGATCATTGCTGTGATGCTACGGGGGCGCCATCGTGGGCTTCCTCATGCCATTGACCGAGCCGGTTAGTCGCATATATTCTACACCCGTTACTGATATACTGACGGTTATCACATAACGACAGTTGTCTTGCCGCGCGAGTATATGGGCGATGCGGCTACCAATGGTGCGAACAACAGCGGCTTTGACTTACCTGGTAACCGCCAAAGCATGGGCGCGGACACACTCGAAGGGGGACATTCGACAGGCCGTGCTCCTCCCGGGGCGCATGGCGTCGATTTGAAACATCGGGCGAATACGCTGCAGTTGTTATCTCCAGTGCATGAGATTTTGACTCCTGTCACTAGCGTCACGGGTACGCCTAGACAAACGTTTGCCGCACTCGGGACTGCAGACAAATAGAGCATTTATAATCGATCTTGTATATTTATTCGTAATAACTTTTCTATTTACCTACTGCCCCGTGTTTATCGTGCTGCCTACCTTTAGGAAACGGAGCCGACCACGGTTATCTGTTTCAGTAGCTAATTTGGTTTCCAAATGCTGCCCCATCGAACACACTAACCTGAGGAGTTCAAATGGTGCTCCCAATGCAAACTTTTCGACTCCCACTCATGTAGATATTCAGGGTGTTTTTCATATAACTGGGATTCTATACAACACAGCAGCACACGCGATAACAAAGCATAAATCCAAGATGTAAGATGTAACAACATATAACATAATGCCAAGCACGAATTCTTCATATACGAACGCTCGCACACATTGATCACCGTGGAAAGCTGAGGTGTTAGAATGGGACAGGGAGAGCTTGTCCGTGAGTGTTATCTTTTGAGGCCAATTTGGAATCCAACATTTCGTTTCAAATTTAGGCTTGTCGTAAATCTTGAACGCCCAAGTTTTTATCCCTTGCATGTCAAGTGCCCAAACCCTAGAAAATAGCCATTGGTGAGCTACGGTATCTGCTTATCCCTAGGAGGCGCAATTGACCGTACATAAATTTCCTTGTGTCAGTACTACTCACCAAAACAAAGCAATATGAAATATTTGAGTACGGAGAGTGGCTGTCTCACGTTTGCCAGGGCTGGCACTTGCCTTGAGGCCTCTTGAATTCCTTTCATTGTGTTGATGTCTTTGAAACAGTATAGAATGTGCGGGGACTATCATTTTAGCTATTTCACCCGGTCCTTCCTTAAGTGATTTAGTCTTGACTATGAAAGTGCTGAATATCATACCCCTCGAAGTTCAGGGGTCGCCAACGGCCACAGCCATCTTGTTTGAATTTGACATAGCGAGTAAAAGAGCGCTGACGTGCAGCTAGCTGTGAGAAGTATAAACAGAACTTATACAATTCTGTCGGCCTGAACTGTGTGCGAGTGCGAGTGGTAGTCACCTCGTCAGTACTGTATCTCCCACGGCCAATTCATTTTACTTTAAGGACGAGGCTATGGGAGAAAGTGCAGGCAAAGTTCAGGATATTTCGCCTTAGGCGTCCACCCAACCCTTAGCCTGATACATCCGTCACGGCATCCTCTAGGATGAAGACATTCGAAGTTACGACGAAGTCAAATAAAGGCTTAAATCTCACACAATACAAGAACTGTTTGATACTGACAATTTCCTATCGTATTGGCGAGTATATGCGCTTGTAAAGAGTTGGTTGCAACAAAATGATTTCTTGAAAAAATTTCTGGTGCAATTCCTAAGTTATGGATATACATAGGGAGCTTAGGCCACGGCAGCGTCTGGATCCTGTGCAATTCTATCCGCTGATTAATTCTCGCCCGTTATGATAAACGGCGTATAAAGTTCAAGAAAGTGCTTTCAAGAGAAGCACCAATACTTAAACACGCTGCAGGAAATCTACCGTGACGTTTTCAATTTAGTAATTGTTTGGCCTGCCCAGAGCAAGACTATCATTTTAGGTCAACGAAGCATTTCGGAACCGAAGCAGTCGGTTGAGAACACTCACCTTTATGCCTATCACTAGTCGGGATGCTTAGTTTAGCCAACTTATAGATCTATTCATAGACATAGCTTAAGCGATACATTATACGGCTGAAATACGCGAGGTGACATAGGTGAGTGATGAAGTGACTATATAGAAATCACGTGAGCAGAAAGCAAAGGGATGGTGACGTGGATCAGTGGCGTGCTGATCCGCGTGCTCCCGTATGGGTATAGTAAGCCTCGGAGAAAATTTGTGCTCATCCACCCGTGGTCAACTGATGATTCGGGAATAACGCTCTTCATTGCTCCTGGATTGGGACACTTACCATAAGTTACTATGTTTGTTCGTGACGGCTCAGGGCTCTCAGAAAGTTATCAGAAGCTACATCGCTCACCCCCCCTTTTCTCCCTCCGGCTCGTAGCAAGCTGGTTTGCTCGACTCAAGCTCGACTGCACCTGAATCAAGTTTGAGTTATCGATTTCCATTACAAGCTGTTGCACAATAAGGTTCCCGCGTGTTGGGAGTGTCATTAATGCAGGGAGTCAAGTGTGCTTGTACGTGAGCGCTTTGAACTAGTCGAGCTTTCTTTCCCACCACCACCAGCAACCGCACACCTTGACCTCCTTCGAATCTAAACATGGAAGAAGAATCAGTCAACAACAACGCAATCAACAATGCTCCATTTAACCCTATGACATACAACCCTCGTTTATGGGAGGGTTTGCCTAGTCAGACTAATCGCTATGATGACACAAACGCGTGAGTAGGTAGTACACTTGCATTTACATAATCTAATGTTTTTAGGTAGTGGCCCCCGTAAGAACCGGTTGATTCTCCCAGGAACAGTTGTTGCCGCGCAAGAGGAGGATAGGGCGCACAACCCAAACGATGGACGTGAGCGAGCAGAATATCCCGATATTGGGATTTCGGCTGTTAGACAAGGGTGGAGAGAATATCACCATCCAGTGGAAGGGTGAGCGTGATTGAACACGAGCTCCTACGATTACTTATTCTTTGAATAGCCGGGCTTACTTTTATAACGAAGAGCTACGCATCGTTACCGAGATGTATATTCGGCATAACGGTGTCTTAGACCAACTTATGACCTGGCACAGCGTCTTTGTCACTTTGCGCGATCAGGTCCTACCAGAAGCAGAGGCATTCGACGTGTTCTTAGACTGTTCGAGCGAGGGCACTTGCCGCTATTATTTGATTGACCATGCCAGCAAAACGATCTGCTGGCTGCGTCGACGCACTACTTCTGATCTTGGTGTCTCGGATGTTCGCAACGTTCTCCATCTCCGTAAGTTGCTAGCGACCTCCTATTCAATAGACGCTCATCGGTTTGTTCAGGCGCTTTGCTCAACGAAGAGTATTGGACACACGCTGAATACATGCCAAAGAACGAAAACCATCTAGCGAGTGCTCGCGCTGAGCTACAAGCGGCACTTGCCAGCAGCATGCTAGGTAAGACAACCCAACTCGGTCTTTGTTATCTACTCATCGAAATCAGATCACATGACATCGGAGGGGTCTACTAGCCCGTTTACTACTGAAGAATGCAACGCGTATCTATTAGCACTTGATAAGGCAGCCGAATCAGGACATATGATATACTTGAATTGGTCCATTGGTGGGAGCTTCGGAGTTGATCGCTGTATAGCTCGAACTAACCATACCCATCTTCAAAGCACGTGTTATGGGGCTTTTAGGTTTGATCTTACCACTACACTAACATTGCCAACTAACTGGAGCCGTCTGGATTTATAAATAGTCCACAGCCGTAATGTGAACCTGTATGGTCAATATGGTGCGCGGCTCGATCGGACCGCTACGGTAGAAGGAAGGCGGCATCCCGTTCGGTCATCGTCATACCTTTACCGGTCAAAAATGCTTGGAGGAGGTCCAGAAATCCACTTAAACCGCCTCGAAAACCTCTGGGTGGATAGAATCATATATACTCACCATTGGCGAGCACTCCTAAGAGACTTATTCGAGGAGTGGACAAGCGCTTCTGCTGCGGTAAGTCGTTTCCGTTGATGCAATAGCGTTTCAATAATATCAACGTTTGCGTTTCTCCTTCCCACCCCGACCTACCCAAAATCAACCGTTGGATTCTCAGGCTGGGGTGATGTGGGCGTGAGTAATACGTTCTTCGTGTCATGACCTGCCATTGATGCGAAACCGATAAAGATCCAATATGATTTTTGTTGCTTCAAGTGGAGTGAGCATTGTCCCAAAAATCATTTGTGGGGCGTCGGGAATGTTAGCGGGTGCTAGTGGAGTTTTTGCTTTATACCTTCTCCGGGAGCATCGCTCTTTGGGCAAATATGCCGCTCACGCCGTAAGCCGAAGAGCTGTTGTTTTAGCCACATTTGCTCAGTTATTTTTTCGTAGGCAAACTATTTCCAAAGTCATGAGACGCACAACACCGGCCTCCAAGAATTGTCTATCAGGTATAGTCTACCATGGGCTGGCGTGATGTGGTCGTTCGGAGCTACGTGCTTTGCGGTCATTATATTTTTATTTTCTTCGCTGGTAGCATTGGCAGGTGCCCATATCCATATTGCGGTCACCTGCTTTCTCGTCGCTGGCGTATACGTGCATGCACGCGGTTTTGAGCCAACCCTGGGTGATTTACGTCAGATGTTTTTCCGCTTGGGACTCTCTCGTCAAGCCCCGAACACGCCTCGAATTCGTGCCTTTCAGCTGGAGAATGAGCCAGACTTTCAACTTGAGCCATCAGGTATGTCAACTAGATTTAAATACCTGGTCCAATGGTATATGCTAACTCCTATGAGTTTAGATAGAAATCATGTACGGTGATTACCCAACTCAACTTCGGGTCCAAGACAGTATTTTTTGGTGTTCTGCCTTTTGTATACCCTGTCACAATCAGATCACCAACTTATATCCCGTCTCCCGAAGCAGGCGTGCATGGACATTCTCCAGTGGTCAACTTACGCTATCTAACAAAGCAGCTGGACTCAACTTTATTACATACCTGTCCTCTTCGCACCCTAGATCAACCTATTTTCCTGTCCTATTTCTGCCTGTAAAAAGCTCTATATGTATCAAGTCCTCGAACGTGGCTATCTACAACAACATTCAGACAAATTGCCACGCATTGCCCTAGAAAACACTAGGGGGGACAATTAGGCTCTGAGAGTCGGAACCGTTACTTTACTTATTTGCACACTTCAACTCACGCGAAGGGGGCGACTTCTCATGTGAGCAACCTTGGTATATGCACACTAATTGTACCTCGCAACCCCGACTGGAAAATATCGTAATATTTCTATCACGGCCTGAAGCAACCGCGACACACTGCGTTAGGTTCAACGGGCAATAGCAAGCCATCATGTTTCACGGGATCCTAGATCCCCGTATGCTCATTGCACTGGTCACGGATACTTCACAGGTCGGCGGTGTGTTCTGACTCAACTATCACCACGTTATCCTACTAGGTACTCACACAAGCAGTTCTTAACCGGACAACCTGCTCATCGACCTGCACGGGCACCTGAAGCTCACAGCCAGCCTTGGATTAATTCCACAGAAAAACAGCCTACGGGATATTGTTAATGGCAATTGTTCGTCGTGCGAAAAGTACACCTTGCGGACGGCGGCTTCTCACCGGTCCATACCCCTATTCTTGTTAAGTAGTCTAGACCACAGGGCAGCCTAATTCAGATGACGTGGTCCTCTTCTATGGGACGTTGGTGCCAACGTATTTAAGTTAGCATTAAGTACGTACTCCTGCCGTCCACGGGGTGGCTTAATCACACCAAGCCTCAAGGTCCGCGTGCTTGAAGCACGTATGCATTAAGTGACATCATAATTAGTTAGATGGCGTACAGTAGACATCATTAGCTACCTTGCACACCAATCTACACAGCCAAACTCAGTCGGGGCGCCAGTCACTTGAGGCCGTTCTCAAACTCAAGTACACTTGATTACCCTAGCTCACAAGTTGGATACTCTGGGAGCCCATCAACTTGTATCCATGCGCTTATCGGACACGTCTAGCACCTCTCTGCAAATGTTTGAGCATTCTATAGAATAGTCCGCGAATTAGTAGATCCTAAAAGTTACTAATTACACTGTCTGTACCGGTGTAGCATCCTAGACATTCTAGAAGTTTTCAGCTCTTGAGGTCACTCCTGATCGATCAGCGTCCTGATAGTTGTGCAATATATGCGCCCATAAAGCAATGTTAGCCACCGCCAGGCACCTTAACAGATAAAATCAGCTAATATAGGCCCGCCGGGCATATCCCGATCTCGTCACAATACTACTCAGCTTCCTCGCATGTGGTAGCAGGGCCGTAATGCAATTTGAGCTATAGCGATCGTTGCAAGTTGACACTGCAGGTATCACCCTTTCCTTGCTAAGTGTCCCGTTCCGGCTACGTGCCACCTCGACTCAGCTTACAAAAAAAGCCACGTGCTTTTGAGGCCAAATATATCAAGAGTTCACAGCCAGATTAGCAGTGAGCCTTTGCCACCCTAGTAGGTTATCATTTCAGCCATACAATACACGTATTCTCGAGGATTTGACCATTCTAGCAGAGCGTTCACACTCCTATACTTTACTACCTTATACTATAGCACCGACATGGATGAGTGCTTCATGTGGGTGTGTGGCCTCTCTTCGCCGTCCGGGAAGGAACGGTCTGTGGTGTGCGTAGGCAAAGCCACCACTCACTCCAGGATGCATCCATTGCCATCTAATGCACAGACCTGTTTGTATTTTGTTCTGAGTTCTATTCCTTAGCGTGCTTATGTGCCGAGTAGCACAAAGATAAAGAGCGTATGTCTGCCCTATGTCGAGTTGCGACTGCAAAGCACCTTTCGACCCCACTCATTGAGGCTGGAAGCGTGCAATTGTGTGTAGCCTGTCACACGTGTTTGAGTCTGAGCGATGAGCCAAAGCAGTAACGCCTCGGTGCTTCGAGTCCAGATTCCGAGTACGTTGCCACCTGGCTATAGGCCGTTCTGGTCAAACATCTCGCGATAGTAGGATCTGGTGGCCACCTAGCACCAGCTGCCACACTCAGCCAAAACACGCATCACTGGAAGTAAACACAGCTTTACAATGAGCCCATCTAACGATAACCTGTAAGGGTTATAAATTCCTAATGCTGGTGCAGATATCCATCTTGTAATGACTGGTGATTGAATGAAAAATACGGCGAATTTACTTCGTTTTTCAACTGCAACAAATTTGTCTCTACAACAGACACTTCAACAGTGACTACAAGCTAACAAAGCACTGATATTGCTGGTAATACGTAGTATACTTAAGCTAGCGTGATAAAGGTTTTGCTCGCATATAGAAGTGAGGGCGGAAATAACGAAGAAAGGGAAGGCTAGAGACAAAAGAGTGGCAAATGCGGCGCATATAGCCCCTGAAGTTCAATAGAAAAGTCGACAAGTAGCAGTTCAATCTATACGACACGTTAAACTAGCACAAAAGAGTATTTGGTAACGCTTTGGACGCTCCTCGCGTGGCCCAGGTTTTCAAGCCATATGCGGGGGGCCCCGGTTGCCACCCGCTAGTCTGACTTCAATCATCAGCATATACATGTTGCAGGTAGTTGTGCGTCGATTGAGATCTATTGTTCAGAATTTGGGGCCGAGGCGAGATGTATTTAAAGCCTCCTCTGGCTCGTCAGGGAATTCCTCAACACTGAGCAAAGACTTTTTTAACCAAAGCATATATCGGTACGGCGGCCTTTACATTAGCTCCAAGCATGTACTCACTCAGATTTTAGAGCGAGAAGAATGTCTTACAGCCACAGATCTGGGGACAGGAGAGGGGGTGGAAGTAGCAAAGGAGGCGGAACCACGAGCAACATTTATAATGCCTTCCGCGCCAATGATTTCTCTCCGGGTTCTATCCATGACCAGGTTTCCCAGCTCTCCTCCACTTTACCAGCTACTTCGCCGTCAAGAATCGAAGATACTATCAAGTGGCACCTGAGTGAGATCGCACAGAATCGGTTCGGGGATAACGATTTGCGACTCGCAGTGTATGCCAGCGTTCTCGACCAAAGGCAGCAAGGCGGGAGGTGGCTAGCCCGAATTATTGGCTTGGTTTTTGAAGAGGTTCGAGGAGTCCCGGATGCTAGGCTATTGTTTGACTTCGCGCGTCTGAGCAAGAGTCTCATGGACAAGGTTCTCCCGACCGCCCACGACCAGCACATGGCTCGCCATGTGACCGGACAGCCAGTCCTTGGATCCGATCTGGTTCGACACCATCTCGACGTCCAATGTCATCATGAGAGAGATAGACTCTGGGACGTTCGGCGCCGGGACTCTTCGGATAGGGCCTGCTTGGGATGGCTCGCGTTTGCTCAATTCACCCACGCATTGTACCTGCAATCAACCCTGAACGAGGATCATGTGCATATTTGCATTGAGAAGCTGTTCTCGCTCTCTAAACATGCAATCATTGAAGCGTCGGTACTGGGAACCATGCTCCTCGAAACAAGTTCGAAAAGGTATCAAGATCGTAACCGAATGAACAGACACTACGTCCAGACTAGCGAATTAGCTAGTACTAGCCGGTCACAAGAGGTTAGAGCTGTTTTTAGGGTGAGCACTGTTAACACTCGACTGACCGTAGTGGGTTGACACTAACATTAAATATGAGTAATGTAGGAATCTGTACAGAAGTGGTGTCGTCCGCCAGCTAACGCAGAACAAACCTATCAAGTGTGTCTACAGATGCAGCAGCTTGGAGTAAGATGCAAATGGTAGCGTATATAAGATATATTGAGCTAAACTATTCTTATCTCAGATGTTTCGTCATATCCCTGACACTGGCGGAGGACAAATACGGCCGAGGATTCCCCCTAATATGGTACACCTCAAGCTTTGAGTGCTAGGATGATGTGACCTAACTAATCTTCAACTGTAGCCTCTAGATACCGTGATGAGGAGTTTCAGGGAGTACGCTGGACTCAAAGACTACACGGCAGAGCTGAATAGAATCCCACGTCCTCGAGAGCCGCATAACGGTGGTGGAAACTCCGATGTGTATCAAGTTAGGCTCAATAGTGGACAAATTGCTGCTATAAAGGCTATCCATTCACGAGGAACTGGGGAGGCTAATGCAACCAAGGTACGCTAATATCCTTTCCCTTTGATCGAAGTATTTTGTTCTAAGTGAGAATAGCTGGCGGCCCGAGAGTTGGACGTCTGGTTTAGATTGCGACATCAAAATATCTTGAATGTGCTTGGAATGGCCAACTTCTACGGAGAGTTTGCTATAGTTCTGCCCTGGATGGCTGGCAACGTAATTGAGATGGTAGAAAGGAATCCCGGTGTTAACCGATTCGACATAGTAAGCTAACGTAATTATCCTACCTACCACATCGCCAATTTAATCGTCATCCAGGGCCGACAAATCGCTAGTGCTGTAGCATATATTCATAGCAATAAAGTTGTAAGTAAACGGGACAATCAAATAGTTAAGAAGAGGCTAATTTACTTCATCATTGGCTAGATCCATGGTGACTTGAAGGGCGTAAGTACTTGCCATTTTATTCTTGGGTATAATGCTAATTAGAATATAAGGCAAACGTCCTGGTAGGAGAAGATGGAGTTATCCGTGTTACCGATTTCGGCACGACAAAACTACGTGAAGGTGTTTTTGAGTACTCGCTCACCAACAGACCAGATGGTACAACACGGTGGATGGTAAGCATTAGTTCACATTTTTGGAGTAGCGCCAATGACATTTCATCCGATAGGCTCCGGAGCTTTTCCTACCCAACCACACAAGAACATACGCAACTGATATGTATGCATTGGCGATGGTGAGTTAGCGTTCTGCTACTTTGTGAACGCCTCAAATTCAGTACAATGATTTCTGCTTTTGCTAGACAATTCTAGTACGTCGGATTAGTCGCCTTGGTCGCGAGTCCCTCTCTTATTCTACTTTATGTTGCCAGGAAATATTTACCGGAAAACCACCATTCAGTGAAGTGCAAAACGCAGGCGCAATTGGAATCGTAGTGCAATTGGAGCGAAGACGCCCACAACGCCCAAGCTACCTAGCTAATCGCACAAGGGAGAGTGAAACATTCTGGACTGTACTTCATCAATGTTGGGAATTCAATCCCTTGGAGCGTCCGGCGGCAGCAGATTTCGATGACCGGGTTCACTTCAGAAATAGCCGCTAAGGAGAACTAGTGAGTAAGATGTTTGCTCCGAGACTAAGCGTAACACCAACAGCCGTCTTAGCTTTAGCCTCCAGAACATCTTCGAGCATGCGTTGGGACGGTCATAGAGCGCCATATGATCTGAGGATTTAGACGCTACTTGCATATATCGGATATATTCTGAGCGTACGTATACTATAAATAAACGAGGCCGTGTGGTAGTTATGCTTTACCTTGAGCTGAGCATCATTGTGTGGCGCATCCCATTGACCGACTTAGTCGCCAGCAAGATTGGGGGACACAAGCAGGCCGGATCCACGCTGTAAACGGAGGACTCCAACAACGGGAATAGTTGGGTAAGGGTCAGCGGCGGTATCTCAATTATATCGGCTCTTCTTGCACGGATAGGGTGGTAGTCGAAGTCGGTGTTGAGGCGGGCGTTGGAGGTAGGAAACGCAAGGCGTGAGGACAGGTACAGAGCGCATAAGTCAAATCCAATACCAAGGTCGGAAGTTGGGGTGTGGGGTTGAGCATTGAGCTGTAGACAGAGGTCGAACCCGAAGGTAATTGCATGGGAGCTGAGGGCACTTAAAACAGCCGACGGGGGACGTCGACCGCAACTTGCAAGCCTCAGCCAAAAGCTGAAAAGCTAGTTAACGCTCGGGAACGCTAACTAGCCCGGGAGGGCCGGAAGCCAGACCCCCCCCTTAGCGAGCACTAAACGAGCCCTCGGGATGAGGCGGAAGCACCGGCTAACTCGGCTCCCAGTGCTCCCGAGTGCTCATTCAGCCAAGCTAGCGCCGAGCTGCTAACTAGCTTTTCGGGTTTTGCCCGAGAGCACGTCGCCACGCGTGTCACGTGACCCTGGAGCGGCGCCGCAGCGCTCCTGCCACTCAAAGAATCTAGCGGACCATTAACTCGCTCTCTCTGCCAGCTCTCAATTCTATAATAGCCCTCTCACTAACCGTATACGCGTACCAGGGAAGGCGGTTGTTAGCCATGCGGCTACATATAGTTTCATACAGGTACGTGGATCGGCGATCAAAATCTTAAATCCGAGAGCTAGCTGCAAAGCCCGTTTTCTACAGCTCGGTCGGTCACTGCTACAGCCCTCTCAGCTTGATTATATTGGGCGCCGCTAAAAAGGTATACAAACATCGAACCTAAGTGAATTTTATCGTAATTAGTAGTTCGCGCCGGTGTACACTTACCTAGCTCTTTGGTGCCACAGATCATGGACACTTCAATGATCATTCTCATCTCAGGTCAATGAGGCGTGTTTTTCACCATGTGTTGGAATTATCAGGCATTGGCCTCCCTTTGCCTCTGACACTTGAGCTCCAACCATCTCCTAATGTACAATCCGACTCGACGCGGGCGAGGAGGGGTGGCTGCAGCCAGGACCGAGGATATCCGCCCTGCACTTGTTGGACCGGACATAACTTCTTACTCTGTTGGCGATCGCGTCTCTGACTTGGGTCTCACTGCTACGAACATTACCTCGCAAACTGAACAACGGATTGCTTGGCTGCTGGACGAGATCTTAATCCGCCATCAGTTTCGTGAAAACCCCTTTGAGCTTGCAGCCTACGTATGTGCGCTGGAGAAAGAAAAAGACAGCCGGTTACTCACTCTGGTGCTTAACTTGTCGTTTCAAATGATAAAAGTCAATCAGAACGCTGCTCTAAACTGTCCGGGACTTTTTGAAATTATTGCACGAGAAACACTGCCCAGTATGGAGGACGGCTCTACAACAGACTCACAAGGGCGGCCGCTCAAAGGAATAGATCTCTTTCTCAAATACATGAACGATCAGTTACGTCGGCATTTGGAAGATGCCTGGGAAGAGAAAGAGTCCGCTATGAAGGCTTTTAGCGGTACGCCAAACAACCTGGATGCTGAAACTGCCGCTTCAAGAGCTGTCGACCACTGGATTAACATGATTAGCCTCGCAAATTCATTGCGACGCCAATATCTGACTAGCGAGCTTCAGCTGCATGAGATCATTACGAAGCAGTTTTCAGCATACAAACCTACCGCTCGAGAGATCTCAATACTGGCATTGTTGATAATGCCCACTGGCCTCGACGCTAAGACATACAAGATGAAAGATCGCCTTGATGAGCATTACTCAAAACTGCGAATCCTGGCGAGGCGAGAAGACCTCGATCAAGAAGCGCAGCGAAGTCTGGCGGTACAGTGCTAAGTTTAATATTTGGGATATTTACGGAAACTAATTCCCTGCGCATTAGGAAATGGTGCAAGCTCTGGGTAGCACTGATATGGAAGCGCGTTCACAACTGCCAATCAATCCCGCTCATAATGCAAACTTGAAACCTGCAGACAGGGTAAGGTTGATCCACAAGTATGCAATTTGGGATACTAATACGCTTTGCATTAATTCCTTGACCGGAATAGCACAAGCCATTAGCCGCCAGTGTTGAAGTCCTTCCAGCGAATCCTCGTCATATTCAAGCTACAACAAGTTCGGTGTGTAGCTATATCGCCATGTCGTACTCAGCTGCAACTTAACCCAAAACAATGGAGTTAGATACGAAATCATAGCCGAATCGGGTCGACGATTATACAAGCTGAGGTAAGGATGTATATCAGTGCCCTAGGGGTCTTATTAAGGTTATTTCAGACCCCTCAGTCTCCGTTCGGTTCTGCATTATCGGGGCAAGCTGAATTTCAAGTTACATCGGCTACAGTGAGTTGTTCGGCCAGGTCTTCAGTAGATTCAACGGCTTATACCCGCTGTAATATAAGCCAATCTCACAGATTTTAGAGTTTTTTACACAAGCTTCTGAGACTCCGGTTCAAGACTACACTTCGGAGCTGCGAGAGGCAGAATGCTCGGATACCACTGTAGCCTCTAGCGCCCTGTCCGACATCTGGTTTGCAACATTGCGTCAAGGTGCTAGGGTCGCAATCAAGTGCGTAAGGACAGCAATTTCAGGAAGTGATAAGGTTATTAAAGTGAGAGTGTATATTCGGCCATTTCTCCACCACAATATTGATAGCCGTTGGTTTTTGCGTAGCACACCGTCAAGGAACTAAATGTTTGGTCAAAGCTCAATCACGCAAATATACTCCCACTGTTGGGGGTTGCTCTTTTCAAAGGCCAATTAGCTATGGTGTCTGAATGGATGGAACATGGTAGCATTGTGACAATCGTAAATAGCCGGCCAGAGCTGGATCGATTTGACCTGGTATGTTCACTACCCGCCCTTTCAATCCTGTACTTAGATGCGCCACAAATAGTGCGGGCAAGTGGTCGGAGTAGTGGTTTGGCTCCACAACAAACAACTAGTAAGCGTTTCCAGTGGTTTGTAGCTGTTGGATTCTAATTTGAGCTAGATTCATGGAGACCTAAAAGGAGTGAGTAACCCCTCGTATATAATTCTAGAATCAACTTAATATACAGATTCAGGCAAACATTCTTATGACCAAAGACGACGTTCCCAAGCTAACCGATTTTGGTTTATCCATAATGCATCAAGAAGTCTTGCGATTTTCAACAACATATCAGGGCGGAGGAACTACGAGATGGATGGTGCGAATCTACATATGAGTATAATAGGCTTTGTTTGACTCAAGCGCAGGCTCCCGAACTGTTTGGAGACAATCCAACCAGGTCATATGAAACGGACGTGTATGCGCTCGGAATGGTAAGATTATCTACGTCCAGTAAAAAAGTTTGGTTCAACTCAATCTTTGTTCCATTCTATTGTCGTAGACAATGCTGGTATGTAGAGCTCTAGTGCAAAGTGAGAAGCGGCTCACCTATTCTGCAGGAAATTTTTACTGGTCAAGAGCCATTCCGCGAGATCCTCAACGGACATCAAATCTCGACGGCAGTTACAAGAGACAGGATAACACCAAACCGCCCAGAGTGCTTAACCGTGAAGAATCCGCAGCACGAACTATTCTGGAACGCGATGCAGAGGTGTTGGGTGCATAATCCAAAGCAGAGAGCGACTGCGGAGGAAGTAGAGCAAATTTTAAACTCACTTCCAGAACAGTCAGGCCTGAACAAATCGCTCAGAAATGGTGCCAGTTGCTGTACCATGGCTTGATCCTCCAGCGGGTATTTAATCTATGACAATCCTGTAGCAATGAGGTGGAACTTATAGTGCCCAGAGACCAAGCATGCAGTATCAGCGGAGTATCCTCTTCGTCAGCTGAAGCGCCTGCTTGTTACTTAAGTTGAGCTAGTACTAAGCGTCGTCCGTTTCGACAGGAGTTGAAGTTTACAAGCCAAGTATAGCTAGCGCGGTGAGATGGATACTATAGTAGGCTTTAAGTACTCGGTGTTTGTATCGAGACGAGCGTGTGCATGAAGAGGAAACGACTGGATAGACGAAAGTCACGAAAGCAAAAATATACACAGCCCCAGATATGGGTCAGGGGCGATGAGTCAGCAGAAACCCTGCGTCGGTGATATACTAAACCCGACGACCGCATATTCACTTCAGTCTTGACAACGTCTTATATGCAGCCTTATTTACGAGGCTTGTGTTCAGCTACAGTTCGGGTGGGTACGGTAAACACCGAGCGTGCGGAAACTTTCAAAATTTTTGCTATTCCGCACGTACACAGAGTCTTTCAGACAACACTTCCATGATCATCCTGGCCGTCAGTCAACGAGGTGGCCACCTTGGCCGTGTGTTGAGACCAAACACCACAGTTGGTATTCTCCTCATTGTCTCTGAAACTTTACTTCGACAGTCAGTCCCTGGTAGCTCTCAATGTACAGCACGAGTCGACGGGGGAGAGGCGCGGCTAGTTCTGTTTCGGGGAGAACGCGCCCTACGTTTGCCGGATTAGAAATAGATCCTAATAACTCCATCAGCAATCGTATCTCTAACCTGGGGCTCACCGTAGCGACACTCACAATCGAAACAGAGCAACATATTTCCTGGCTACTAGACGAGGTTTTGATCCATGGTCGGCGCCATGGGTACCCTCTCGAGATTACGGCTTACGTATGTGCGCTGGCGGAAGAGAAGGATACCCAACTACTTGCATTGGTGTTTGACCTGACTTTTCAAAAGATAAAAACCAACCCTCAGGCTTTTCTCAACTGCCCAAGACTTTTTGAAGTGATGGCGGGCGAATTCCTACCAGAGATGGAGGACGGCTCCACAACCGACTCAATGGGTCGGCTTCTCAAGGGAACGAGTCTCTTCCTTGCGCATTTGAGTAATAGACTGCGCCGATCTTTGGACGAGGCTTGGCAAGAAAAAGAAGCTGCTGTCGAACGGTTCAGCCAGGCGCCGGACAGTCCGGAGGCTGGAGCTGCAGTTTCCAAAGCCACTGGACACTGGGCTACTTTGATAAATCTCGCTGACGGGCTACGAGGACACTACCTGATTGATGAACTTCAGCTGCATGAAATTATTACGAAACAATTTTCAGCGTCTATACCCACTATGGACGAAGTTTCGATGCTCTACTGGCTGATAATGCCTGATGGATACGACAAAGCAATGCCTTACAAGATCAGGGGTCGAATGAAAGAATACCATTTGAAACTGCGAGCTCTGGCAAAGCGGGAAGATCTTGGTCCGGAAGCGCACAGCATGCTTGTGGTAAGCTACCTAGGTTGCTATGTGAAGCGAGAATGATGAGAGCCGATTCCAATAACAAATAGAAAATGGTTCAGACTTTGGACACCGCTGATGCTACAGCAGAGCGATTGGCAAAACCCCTGGAAAATGCAACATCTGAACCTGTGGACGCAGTTGCTGTAAGTTCGTCTGTGGCTGCGTTAGCTAGGGCACCAATAATTTTCACTTTTCAACTGATTGAAATCTAGTCGCATCCTTTGACCACCTCAACCGTCATAGCTGGTCCCGAGCGCAGCCAATCCTCGACAAACACAGTACGCAATTATTATCTTACTGAAACGCCGGGTACTGAATTAAGCTGGTAGAGCCAGATACGGGGCCACATCCACACTGGGGCGACCATTGCACAGGCCGAGGTGAGAAGCTGCACTCTGAGGGTTTTTTACTAGCCATACTCTAGATACCTTTGTCTCCATTCGGCTCGACTTCGTCAAAGCCTGATCAGCTCAAGGTTACATCGGCTACAGTGAGTCGCCCGACGATATGCGAACGTCCGGACTTGACAGACTGTATGCGCCAATCCATAGCCCCTTTCCCAGATCTTAGAGTTCTTTGCACAAGCCTCCGAGACTCCGGTTCAAGACTACACTTCGGAGCTGCGAGAGGCAGAATGCTCGGATACCACTGTAGCCTCTAGCGCCCTGTCCGACATCTGGTTCGCTACGTTACGTCGAGGGACCCGAGTTGCGGTCAAGTGTGTCAGAACGGCAATTTCGGGGAGTGATAAAGTCATTAAGGTGAGAACATCGGTTTATCTATTGCCATCGTGAATACAACGCCTATATAGCATACAGTCAAAGAACTCAGCGTCTGGTCGAAGCTCAGCCACGTAAACATACTCCCCCTACTAGGAGTCGCTTTATTCAAAGGACAGCTAGCCATGGTGTCCGAATGGATGGAGCAAGGTAGCATCATAACGGTTGTGAACAATCGACCAGAGCTGGACAGATTTGGTTTGGTATGTCGTTGTTCTTACCCTTTTACTACCAGTTATTCGGAATTACGATGAACAGTGTATACAAGTAATTGACGTAGTGGTTTGGCTTCATAGCAAGGAGCTGGTACGTCGTTTTTCTTACTACTAAACTGTAGCTTATCGCTAAACTAGATCCACGGAGATCTCAAAGGGGTGAGCGGTTAGTGTGTGACAGTACTATCCCACTAAAAGTGAAGCAACCTAGGCAAACATCCTCATGACCAAGGACGACATCCCGAAGCTAACCGACTTTGGACTCACCATCATGCACGAGGAAGTACTGCGTTTCTCAACTACATATCAAGGTGGGGGGACCACAAGATGGATGGTACGATGAAGTAATGCACGCGTATAGTAGGTTTTGACTAACTAAAGCACAGGCGCCTGAGCTATTTGGAGACAATCCAGCTAGGTCATACAAGACAGACGTATATGCGCTCGGAATGGTGAGTTTGTACATATTGGCACCAGAGCTGGTTTGATGGATCGAATATATTTGCTCTGTTGAACTAGACAATGTTGGTACGTACTAAAATTGTAGGGTAAAGCAAATAGCAGCTGATATTTACTATAGGAAATTCTAACGGGTCAAGAGCCATTCCACGAGATTGTCAACGGGCACCAAATCTCGCTGGCGGTTACAAGGGATCGGATGATACCAAAGCGCCCAGAATGCTTGACCGCAAAGAATACTCAGCACGAAACGTTCTGGAATGCAGCGTGCAGGTGCTGGGCACACAATCCAAACCAGAGGGCGACTGCAGAGGAAGTAGAACAGTTTTTGAAATCGGCCCCGGGGGAGTCAGGTCTGACAAAGTCGCTTAGGAGTAGTACTAATTGTTGCACCATGGCTTAATGTTTCGGCTGTGAACTCTGGCCAAACCGGTTCATGTCTCGATCTAGCTCAGCCTGTAAGACTAGTACAAAAGGATACTGTATGCTGCTATTAGTGAAACCAGGTTTTGCCATATGATTTCAAGAATCAATACACCGGAGAAGAATTGCACTTGCGCTTCGAGAGTTAAATAGCCACGCTCGTGCCGTCACCGGAGGTACTTACATATCTCACTCCTGCCAGCAACTAAGCCAGTTAATGGAGCGTGCCACGCGACGAAGACAATGGAGACACCCAGGCTAGTTCTGAAACCAGGAGAAGACAATCACAACTGCCGTAGACGTAACTGAATAGAGAGCATATGGGGTGTGTAGTCGGTTAGCAAAACTGTGGTCTGCCCACACACAGCGCTTTTTTGGGTGTTAATATATCAACTCCGAGTAAAGTGGCACACGCTCTTCTTGTTTACTTGAAGAATGGTACAAAAAATAACCTGTTGATAATAATCGGAGTGACTCTTCCCGTACTGGATATCACACATGCCTCATTTGTAGGTCGGGTCTTCGACAACACCGCTCCTTTGTAAATTATCTGCTGCAAGTGCGAAGGTGGCAAGCAAGCGAGGTCTTTGAGCCATGACTGTACGAAGTACATACTCGGTGATATGAGGGCTAAATCCGAAGGTTGCCCGAATCCAGTACTATTCTACCAAACCAGGATTCAACGCTGGTAGATAAAACGAGTACGGCAGACACCTAATATAATTTTTCTTTTTCTTTTCTTTTTCAAGAAAAGCCTATTTTTATTTTGCGTACGAACTTTGGCCATGGTCGCTAGTCCTTGGGTAACACTTCCATGGTCATCTCATTCGTTAATCAACCTGGTGGCCACCCCGCCACGTGTTGAAATCGGATGTGATAACAAGCATGCTCCTTGCTTTTGCCAGTGTGCTTCAACACTTGTCCTTCTGGTCAACTCTGGATGTACACTCGACGCGGAAGAGGAGGTGCGACCAGCTCCGGTTCTGGTTTTGGCTTGGGGGGTCTGCGCCCTACGTTTGCCGGATTAGAAATAGATAACTCCGTAAAGAACCGCGTCTCTAACTTGGGTCTCACTGCTGCGACGATTTCGATCGAAACGGAGCAACACATTTCCTGGCTACTAGACGAGATTTTGATCCACAATCAACTCCGTGGCCATCCTTTCGAGATTACTGCTTACGCATGTGCGTTAGAGAAGGAAAAAAACTCTCGACTACTTACGCTTGTGCTTGACCTGACTTTTGAAAAACTGAAAAGTAATCCTCAAGCTTCACAACGGCACTGGCCGAGACTTTTTGAAGTGATGGCGGGAGAGTTTCTACCTAATATGGAGGATGGCACTACAATCGACTCAGCAGGGCGGCCGCTCAAGGGAGCAAATCTCTTTCTTAGATATCTTAGCAATAAGCTACGTCGCTCTTTGGACGAGGCTTGGCAGGAAAGAGAGGCTGCTGCCGAGCGGTTCAGCCAGGCGCCGGACAGTCCGGAGGCTGAAACCGCAGTTTCCGAAGCCGTTGGACACTGGGCTACCCTGATATTTTTCACTAATGAACTACGAGAGCAATGCGTAATCAATGAACTTCATTTACATGATATCATTACGAAACAGTTCTCAGCGTCCAAACCTACCGCACGCGAAATCTCGCTGCTTCACTGGCTGGTTATGCCTGACGGTTTTGACGGCATGGGGATGCCTTATACAATGCGAGCTCAAATTGAGGGGTATTACTTGAAGCTACGAGCCTTAGCAAAGCGCGAAGATCTCGGCCTGGAAACCCATAACATACTTGTGGTAAGCCAATCAACCTGTGGTACGAAGGGCTACAAGACCAACCTTTGAATAAAAAAAAAAATAGAAAATGGTTCAGACTTTAGACGGCGCCGATGCTACAGCAAAGCAACCTGGAAAGCCCCCCGAGAACGCAAGCTTTAAACCCGTGGATACAGTTGAGTTTGTTTATCGTTGTATTGGTCGAGGTACTGACGCTTTCCACTTTTGACTGGTTGAAATCTAGTCGCATCCTTTGACCACCTCAACCGTCATAGCTGGTCCCGAGCGCAGCCAATCCTCGACAAACACAGTACCCAATCATTATCACATTAAACGCTGGGCATTGAATCGAGCTATTAGAGCGAGACACGGAGTCACATCCACACCGGAGCAACCATTGCACAAGCCGAGGTGAGCAGCTGCGCTCTTAGGGGACTGAGTCTACTGAACCATGTTTTAGATACCTCTGTCTTCATTCGGCTCGACTTCGTCAAAGCCTGATCAACTCAAGGTCACATCGGCTACAGTGAGTTGCCTGATGATATGTTGAACACGCGGACCTGATAGGCTATATGCGCCGACCGACCCATAGCCCCTTTCCCAGATCTTAGAGTTCTTTACACAAGCTTCTGAGGCTCCGGTTCAGGATTACACTTCAGAGCTGCGAGAAGCAGAATGCTCGGATACCACTGTAGCCTCTAGCGCCCTGTCCGACATCTGGTTCGCTACGTTACGTCGAGGGACCCAAGTTGCGATCAAGTGCGTAAGAACGGCTATATCGGGGAGCGATAAAGTCATTAAGGTAAGGATATAAATTTGCTGCGTGCAACACTATTTATAATCGTGGCTCTTTTGCATAACACACAGTGAAAGAACTCAGCGTCTGGTCAAAGCTCAGCCACGTAAACATACTCCCCCTACTAGGAGTCGCTTTATTCAAAGGACAGCTAGCCATGGTGTCTGAATGGATGGAGCAAGGCAGCATCATAGCAGTTGTGAACAATCGACCAGAGCTAGACAGATTCGGCTTGGTATGTAGTTATTTTACATCTTACTCTTGACGTCTCAAAAATGCGGATGACAGTGCGCACAGGTAGTTGAGGTAGTGGTTTGGCTCCATAGCAAGGAACTAGTACGTTGTTATTTTGTTCCTGGAAGAACTACGGCTTAGCACTAAAACAGGTGCACGGAGATCTCAAAGGGGTCAGCAAACTATGCAAAACCGTAGCATCGTGCTGACGCGTGGCCGTAGGCAAATATCCTTATGACCAAGGACGACGTTCCGAAGCTGACTGACTTTGGCCTAACCATTATGCAGCAAGAAATGTTTCAGTTCTCGACTACCTATCAGGGCGGCGGTACGACAAGATGGATGGTAGGTGTCGAAGTACAGACATACGATAGGATTATGTTGACAGGACTACAGGCGCCCGAGTTATTTGAAGCTAATCCGACTAGGTCATATAAAACTGACGTATATGCGCTTGGAATGGTGCGTCGGTTACCTGGTAGAGCTGAAATAGCTTTTTCTCAATACCTTTTACCTCTCCACTCTAGACAATGCTGGTATGTATAGTGCTGGAGGAGATCGTACAGTAACTGACCGAGTTTGTAGGAAGTTTTAACCGGTCAAGTCCCGTTTCTCGAAATCGAGAACGGGCTCCAGATTTCGGTGGCAGTGACTAGAGATAAGATAACGCCAAAGCGCCCAGAGTACTTGGACACAAAGAATCCACAACACGAGATATTCTGGAATGCGATGCGAAGGTGTTGGATTCACGACCCAAAGCAGAGGGCAACCGCGGAGGAAGTAGAAGGTATCTTAAAGGCAGCCCCAGAACAGTCGGGTCTGACCAAATCGCTCAGAAGTGGCACCAACTGCTGTACCATGGCTTGATATTCAAGCGGATATTTCTTGAATAAATCGGTTCAATTGGCTCGGGGGCTAGGATCGCGCGGGCTACAGTTCAAGTTCAAAGCATAATAAGATGTCTCGAATGAGAAAAAGTAATACACATATAGCGGACACAGTCTGATGAATAAGCAGTCTGAGAGCGCACATAAACAAACTCGAGATGCCACATAGTATGGAGAGAGAGAGAGAGAAAAGAAAACGCATGTAGGACGAACACAGATAGGATGTAGCACAACAGGGGTGACAGATTTCCAAAACAGAGGAACACAGATGATGGAGACAGGAGCAATAGTGATATACGAATAGGGTACCCGACAGAAAAAGGAGCAGAAACGCCGAGGGTGAACAAGGTGGTCCGTCGTGCGGCACGTGGCAAAGGTTGTGCGAGATAGAAACAAGGAAAGGCGAGAAGATGATGATGGCGGGACTGAACACACCAGGCACACCACACGACAGTCTATGACGAAACGAAACGGAAGGAGATCTATCATATGGCGCACTACCTTCACGCCGCCACCTTGTCGAACTCTTGTATGAGCAAGTCCTTGGGGTGTACCTTTGGCTCGCCATACACAGAGATTTTCCCGGCCAGCTCCTCCGCCTGCGGTCTCTCTATTCCGGCTGCGTGCATCAATCGGGCAAGCCATTCGTACGTCTTGGGCACATCGATGCTCATATCGTCGGCCATCTCCACAGTTGGCAGCAGTCCACGCTCGAAAGCCTCGGCCGAGCACGCTTGTTGCTTGTGAATGGCAGTGAACAGCTTCTCGGCGAGCAAGACGACCTTGTTGCCTCCATCGAGTGCAGCGCCAACCATCTTGTCCACGAAAATATGGCGATGCTCGGTAGGCAGTCCCTCGAGCGCCATGATCGCCTCCTCGACGTTCTCTACACCCAGGTACTCCTGCACATACGATTAGTATTCCATAGACGCCCCTTGACGTAAAAAACCGTACCTTGATATCTTCCTTGACCTTCTTCTGCGCATCAGCCTCGGACATCGGGGCCGGAGCAGCAGCAGCAGGCTCAGGCGTTCCCTCATCCTCGCCCTTCTCCCCCTCAGTCTCCGTAGGCTTCGTCCTCGGCAACAAATTCAACCGTTTACGTACGCTTCCGCTCTCAACAGCCGGAGATCCACCCGGTCCAAGATCCACGCTCGGCTTGCGACTGCCCATACCACTGCGCGCGTCGGGTTGAGGCGGACCGTCCGCGTCAGTCGCATTGAGCGCGGCGTACATGTTCAGACTCGAATTAGCACGAGACATACTCGGCTCGCGCGACTTGGAGCCCGCCTTGTTGAACACGCTCGTCGGGCCAAACGAAAGAGTCGATTTCGAAATCTTGCCAAATTGGGACAGGTCCCCTGCTTTGGCCGGTGGTCGGGCAGCGCTCGCGCCTCCGGCAACGTTCCATCCGTCGGCTTGTTGGCCGTGGTCCCCACCGCGGTGCTCGCCACGGCGTGATCCGCCACGCTGGATCGTGTTGCGGGCAGCAGCCTCATCCCGCTTGGCCTGTTCGTGTACGGCGGCGATAGTCGAAGGCTGGGCAACGGCCGAACGTGCTTGCCAGTGTCGGTGACGGAGTTCGATGACGTCCTAATTATGGAAAATATTTAGTAAGATAAGACAAGATATGGTCACGAGACAGAAATCACACACCTGCAACATAAACTGCATACGCGAATTGATATGACTCCCTCTCGCCATCTCCTGCATCCGCTCAAAGTAGATATCCATATGCGTGCGCGCCTTGGCCGTATCCAAACTCTGACCGACGGTCGTAAGCAACTTGCACAAGCTCTCGATTTCCTCTTCTTCCGGATTAACCACGTTGGACAGTAGCTTCTTGATACACTCGTGCATGATACGCTCCGTAAGCATCTGCAGCTTGAACAGCTCGCCGATGAATCGGACGAGACCGAGACCTTGACGTTTGGCCTTGGCAGCAGCATAATACTCCTCGGAATACAAGACAGCCTCGCCGTTGGCCTGGCTAGCGGCCTCGGCGGCCTTGTCGTCTCCAGCCTTGCTCGCAGCGAGCGCAGCAGCGGCTTCCTTCGCCGACCACCCACGTTCGAAATCCTCCTGGCACCGATTAAGCAAATACTTGCGGAAGAGCAACCCGCCCGTGATCGGCTGACCCTCGGCGTTCCGGATCGTCTCGTCCTGAACGTTGGGCGACACGCGCTCCATCATCTTTCGACACAACCGCGCGTACATCTCGCTGAACCCGGCCTCGTCCTTGGCCTTTTCGAAAATAAGCTTGATAACTTGCATCAACGTCGATCCGTCCTTTTCTTGCTCGCTCTTGTTCGCCCACTCGATAATCTGGTCCGAGATCGAGTCGAACTTGTCCATCGTGAGCTTGTTGAGCAGCGACTTGACTTTACGATCCACCAACGCGCGGGCCTCGACTTGCTGTGGCGTACGTGAAGTACTTCCGGCGACCCATCGGTTCTCGCTCTGCTCCAATGGCGCAACGGGCTCGAGGAACGCTGAGTTCTGGTTCGCGGGCGTCTGGTATCCACCGGCGCGCATACTATCGCCACGGTTATTCCCGCGCTGACTCCTCGTGCGTTTCGCCTCCCTCGGTCCACCGGCTCCACCCACACCGCCCTGACTCGCGCTCCGCGTCATCGGGGTCAACCGACCAGCTGCACCGGGCGGGAACGGAACACCCACACCGCGCGCACCGCCCGAGCTCGCGTCGAACCGGGACTGGCTGTCTCCGAGTCGAGACGGGGGTGCTTGGAAGCTGCCCATCGAGAACGCTCCGCCCTTGGCGAGCGAGGGTACGTTTCCGAGTCCTAGTCCGATGGATCCTTGGCGCTGGAG
Source organism: Ceratobasidium sp. 395 (assembly GCA_019616345.1). Lineage (NCBI taxonomy): Eukaryota > Fungi > Basidiomycota > Agaricomycetes > Cantharellales > Ceratobasidiaceae > Ceratobasidium > Ceratobasidium sp. 395. The sequence continues at coordinate 25,593 of WSTH01000331.1, forward strand.
CGAGGGCGGGCCGCTCATGCCCATAGAACCGACGCGACGTCCGCCTTGGCGCGCGCCGCTTGGGTAGCCACCAGCTGCGCCTTGCTCGCCGGGTTCGAGACCAATCGCGTCGAGCGGAGGGAGAGAATCGGGCTTCTCCTTGCACACGTTCATAAACTGGAGCAAGAAATCTCGGTCATACCTATACGAACATCAACAACTCATTCAACCCGAACACATCTCACACGGCTCACCTAAACTTGCCCGGCGTAGCAGCGATATTCAAATCCGGATTTGGCGTCTTGATCGCCTCGGGATACGACACCGCATTCAAATCCTCGATAATTCTCGCACTCGCGAGCGCGCTCGGCGGGGCCGCACTCCGGTTAACCTGGGCCGAAGTGAGATCAAGCGGGCCAGGCACCGGGCGCTTCGGTCGTTCGCTAGCGGTAGTCGAGATCGACAACGGCGAGGGCCGGTCGGGGATCGTGTTCGGCAAGAGTCCGTTCGAGGTCGGCTTGGGCGATTCGACAGGCGAGAGGGTGTCGCGTGCTTCAGCGGCTTCGGCCTCTGCTTTGGCTTTTGCCTCTGCGTCGAGCCTGGCTTGCTCTTCCGCTGCCTCGGCCTCTGCTTTGGCTTTGGCAGCGGCGGCCTCGGCTTCTTCTTTAGCCTTTGCCTCGGCGGCAGCAGCGGCTTCAGCTTCTGCCTTGGCTTTAGCCTCAGCTTCCTCTTTGGCTTTGGCTTCCGCCTCGGCTTTCGCCTTTGCTTCTGCCTCTGCCTTGAGTCTCGCCTCTTCTTCAGCCTTTGCCTTTGCCTCGGCTTCAGCCTTCTCCCTCTCGACGCGTTCTCGCTCCTCTCGTTCGATCCGTTCCTTCTCCTCTCGTTCTTTGCGCTCTTGCTCTTCCTTCTCCCTCGCCTCGCGCTCGACTCGCTCGCGTTCCTCCCTCTCGACCCGTTCCTTCTCCTCTCTCTCCTTGCGCTCCTTCTCCTCTCGTTCCTTTTCCTCCTTCTCCTTGGCCTCCCGCTCCAGTCGTTCCTTCTCTTCCTTCTTCTCGCGTTCCTCTCGCTCCTTCTTTTTTTTCTCCTCTTTCTCCTTGGCCATCCGTGCGTTCTTTTCCTCCGCAGTCTCTATCCTAATCGACTGTCGTTTCGGAATCGACACCGGCGGTCCGCCACCTTGGCCCATTCCAATTGATACCCTGGGCGAAGGAGGAACTGTGCCCTCAAACGAAACCGCACTCCCATCGGGCGCGCTTATCCGGATCGTGTTACGAGGGCGCCCAGGAACAAAAGCCGCAGCGGCAGTGTTCAGTTGGCTGCCCGTAGCGGATGGGGGGGCACTGGGAGTAGCCGGGTTTTGCACATGGGTCAAGATGGGCGGTGGCTGGTGTCCCGGGGCAGGAGGGTGAGGCGAGGTAGTAGATCCGGGTACGGGGGGAGTCGAAGGCGGACGAGGTTGGCCAGAGGGAAGGCGGGGAGAGGGTTGCATCGGAGGATTGTGCATGTGCGGAGGCATGTGGGGATGTTGGTGCGGGTGCGGAGAATGAGGGTGGTGCTGTTGCTGTTGTTGCCAATAGTGATGCATGTAGGGATCATAGCCTTGTGGCGGGTACTACAAAAACTGTAAATAATAACCGACACTATTAAGAATTAACTCGTACATAGTATCCTGGTTGTTGACCCCATTGAGGTTGCATATGGGGAGGATGTTGCGGATGATGTTGCGGGTGCTGCTGATGAATAGGCAAGGGAGGAGCAACAGGCATTCTCGGGCTTCCTGCTGGCCGCGGCCCATTGCTCCCACTCTGCGTCGCCGCGAGCGACGGGCGAGGGATCTGGGGACTCCTAGGGAACGGCACAGTATCACGCGCAGGGAATCCTGGACCACGCGGTGCGTTAGGCCCGGTAGGCACAGAAGAAGCTGGAGCTTGAGCCGGGGTGGCGGCCGGAGGTTGCGGGACTACTACGGCCGGCTGGGCGGGCGTGCCACCTCCACCTCCACCCTGGAAAAGTGCGTGGATATTGACGGCCCGTTTCGGTTTGGGCGTCGAAGTAGATGCGGGTGGCGTGCTCGCTGCAGAGGGCGTTGTCGTTGTCGTCGCCGAAGCCGGGGTAGGAGTGGGCGCGACTATTTTGATACCGTTCGTCTTGGCGGCTGCCGGAGCCGGCACCGGTGCTGGCGCCTGAGCTGGGGCCGGCGGCTGAGCGGGGACAACTGCTGGTGCTGGTACAGGCGTGGCTACCAGTGGTTGTGGCGCGGCTACGGATGGCGAAGGTGCAGCAGGAGCTGGGTCAGGCTGCTTGGCCTTTTCGATGGGTGTGGCAGGCGCGGGTGCGGGGGCAGGTGCTGCATCGACCGAACCGAAACTTATCGAGTTGGCTGGAATTACAATACGTTGTCAGCAACAATTCAAGAATATTGTTGACCAGACTGACTAGAACGATGCCCTGGGCCCGAGACACCACGGCCGATGGTGACGGGTTTTACGGCCCCCTGCCCAGCGTT
>WSTH01000332.1:9492-28057 GCA_019616345.1 Ceratobasidium sp. 395
GAACAGGGTCGGTGGGACGAGGCAGAAGCGCTGAAGGTGCAGGTGCTGGTCGCAAGGAAGCAAGCACTCGGCGATCTGCATCCCGACACACTCACTAGTATGAACAACCTCGCGTCAACGTACTGGAACCAGGGTCGGTGGGACGAAGCAGAAGCGCTGGAGGTTCAGGTGCTGGACGCAAGGAAGCGAGTACTTGGTGAGCTCCATCCAGATACGCTCATCAGCATGTACAACCTTGCAAGTACGTACCTCAAGCGGGATCGACTGGTTGAGGCAGAAGCCCTACAAACTCAGACGGTAGCTGCCAACCAGCGAGTTTTCGGCGACGGACATCGTGAAACGATAGATGCAATGGAACTTCTTGTCGAGATCTATGAAGGGCAAGGGCCGCAACGTATAAACGAGCTTCAAGCGCTGAGACTACAACTGGACAGGTTGAAAGCAACCTAGTTAGTAATTGTCTCACTTGCTCTTGAACAAGTCGGATGGGATTCTGTTCTGCTGCCTTTCATCGTCCGAGTCTGCTTTACTTGTATGCGTCTTCTGAACTTATACCACATTTTACATGCTTCTCTTGTGTATGGAATGTATGCGCGGGCTGTGCCGCTTACAATTGTTCATGTTCTTTCCAAACTTTTAGTTGTTTCAATATTCCATTGATTGTGCATCGGACAGTAGCTCCGATGGTTCATCACTGCGTAGGAGTCTGAGGAACTCAAGCAGCATCTCTGGGCGAGTTGAAGAGTGGGCGGGGCTTGTGTGTCTTTTGCGTCAGTTCCACACCGGCTGCAAAATCCGGTCTCTGGATGTAGCCGAGAGGGCAGCCGCGAGGTATCTTAGTTTTCGACGGTGTAAGTAATGGAAAATCGCCAACATGAAGTGTCAGCTATGGAGTGGGGTTGTATTGATTTTGCGGTAAGGCCGGCGGATGCATGAGCTAAGCGCTCCGAAAAGAGTAAACGGTCACGTGCGCATCCGAGTCGTTTACCAAACCTCCATATCGTCCAAACTCACCTGGATCAAACCTCCTATACCCGTTCACCGGGCGGAAAGCTAGAGCATCATACTACGCCAAAGTCAAGGCGCCATCAGCACGTCGAGTCGATCGCACCACTAAGGATGTTGGCTGACATGCCCCGTCGGACTAGGTGGAAGCTAGTCGGCCGTGATGCTCTAGGGCGGAATTCCTCGGGCTAGGAGACGTTGCAGCCGGACAAAAAGCTACGCGGTGAGCTCTACGTGCCGAGTAGGGGTGGGCGTAGAGCTGATCAAGGATAACGATTTCCCAGGCTGCGCTGATCACTCGAGAAGTTCCATGGCGTCGACAGGCGCGTACTTTCACTCGTTAACGGTGTGGAACCAATCACCTGTGGCGTCGACAAATAGCTACTCCAGGGAGCGGGGACGAGCTACGCCTTGTTTATTCTCAAGCCCTACCGGGTGAGTCCTCAACCGTGTGCTCGTCCCGCGTCTAAGAGCCGTCAGACCGAACACCGTTCACGCAAGGTCCGTTGAACCCAAGCCCCAATACGAATGCCCTCGGATCTTGGCGTCCAAATCCTCCTCTCAGACCCTCGCCCTGTTACCAGCGGACGTACTAGGGTGAGAGGAAGTAGCGGAAGCATGCGGTCCTCGGTTTCTCCCGACAACTCTGTACACGAGAAGAATCCAAGGGAGAGAAAGCTATAAGAAGAACATAGGTTTGGTCGTCTTCCCATGCTAGATATGGAGATGGATGTTGAACAGCTGAACGTGGTGTTGCGTAACAGCGATTCGGGATGCGACTCCTGAATGTGAGAGGCTGGCTGGCGACGAGTGAGTACTTACTCCGAGCGATTTCGACTGCTCATCATTTAAATGATTCAGGTGTGCCACAGACCATTTTGGGGAGCTGAAGGCGTACAAACAGGCATCGCCGGAACAACTGTGAGGTCATTCTTGGGACGCTAGGACCAAACTAATTAGCAAACCTGCATTTGGGCAGACAAAAAAACAAGCAATTCAAACGACCTTCGCGCAAGCGATACACCATAGGAGGATATCCGTGGTTAGGATACGAGCAGCGGGGTTTAGCTCATGCTAGTGGCTCTTCGACACCCCAACTGGACGTAGCTAGGTCGACGCGAAACTTGACACCAGTCAGCCCAGGCGAACTAACAACCGCGCCTAGGGAATTTGCGGTGTGACAAGCCACGACTCCCGAGTCCAATCGTCTGTCCGACAAATTAGTTATCTCCATACAGTTATAAAATCCCACATTGCCGCAGGGATGCACCTATTGGTTCCGCTAATCTTGGTCCGTCCCTTTTCCTTCTTGTTTTCAAACCTAGGACTGACGCGCCGGATGTCAGGCCGGCGTTTGTACACGAAGCGAAGTAGATCGTAGCAAGTTTCGTGCTGTTGTCTCGCAGACAGGAACTCACAAAACATGGCTACTAAAAAGCATGAGGTTCACGTCTTTGTTGGATCATCTGTGGCATGGAGTCGCGGTGAATGGTGGGCCAGTTACATGGGACGACTACGTGAGATCGAGGAGAGCGGTGGTAGATATGGGTGTATAGAGGTTTGCGGGTTGGTGGATTCTATGCTGTATCTATATGGTTATTAGTTTAGACTGAAATGTATCTTCATTCGTTCCTTTGTCGTCCTTTGCTGGCTAAGCGGTGTGCGTAGCAGATTCTCGGTTTTACTGGTGTGTTGGGCTCAGTGAAAACCTTTGGTATCTCAAGTTACAGAACCAAGTATTTGGAGAGGATTTGAGCCGATACGAGAGGTATGGATTTGAAATCTGTGGTACACATAGTTTGTGGTTTATTTCGGGAAATGGAAAATAAACAACCAAACATTGCGGCAGACCGGCAAAAACATGAGTCAACTTTGAGGCAGAGAGGCCATATTGGTAGACTAGGTCGAAGTTGACGCTGTAGTTGATGCCGGCGGTGACGCTATGGGCGCCCTCAATTCTGACGATTTTCGCTGGGAGGAACGCGTACGCCCCCGTTTGATGCGTTTCAGAGGGGGTTCGACGGATCGGCGGCGGGGTGACGTGTTCTAGAGCGTGGCGCTGCTTCGTCGTCCGGCCCGAGAGGGCGATCAAGGGGCTTTGTTTGCTAGTGTGGTGACCTGCCGAGCGACGGGCGCTTGCCTAGCTCCTCGGCGCTTCCGACGATTAGATTAGCGTCGGCCAATAAATTAATATAAACACGTTTCAGAGATAACATTATATATAATATACTTTGCGTGCTCAGCCCCGCCGTTACAAGCCCTTTTGCCTCCCCTTTGCTGTCGTGCTGCCTGTTCGTTGTCCCTATCCGTTATGATCCATCATCTCAGCGAAGCACATGTCGAGGATCGGATGGAGGTAGACATACCTGACGAAGACATGGCCACTCGGGCCGACGACGACGACAACTCTGACGACATGTTTGATAGAATTTTGCGGTATTTTCGGGAGCCGTTTGACCCTAGTGATCTCAGTAGTTTCGATCGACGCATTGAGGTGCTTGAAGGCCTGAAGCACGATTTACGAGCTCAAATGGCAAACCTAGCCGAACGGGAGAGAGAGTTAGCACGAGAGAAAGAGCTGGTGAACGAGACTTACGAGGAAGAAGGAGAGGAATACGATCAGCGACATGAGGACATGGGAGACATGGACGTGGACGAAGAACTTGCGCCGGATAACGAGGAGGAAGCACACGAGCACGAGCATGAGGAGGAGCAGGAGGAGGAACAAGCAGGCGAAGGCGGGCGGCGTCGTAGACCACTAAAACCTCGTGTGCCGTATACCCAAGCCTGCGCGGTTCGGAGAACAAACTGGTTCTCGCGATCTTTGGAGTGGCACGATAATGATTTCCGAGATGCATACCGGTCAGTAACTGTATGTCCAAAGCGTCTAGAGAACTAACATTGTTACACACCTATTTTAGCATATCAAAAGATACGTTTTGGGGCATTGTACAAATCCTACAACGAAACCCAATTTTTCAGTCCAAGGGGCAAAAGCCGCAACGCCCGGTACATTACCAATTTGCCGTGTTTCTTCTACGGTACGGCACCGCTGGGTCGCATGAACGGCACCCAAGATTACAGACGGGAATTGGCGCAGGGACCGTCTCGTTATACTGCCGGCGGGTCGTTCGCGCGATTCGCGAGTTTGGTGTCGGGTATATTGCGTGGCCCGACAACGAGAGAAAGGACGAGATAAAACGAGGGTTTAAGAGGTTGTGTGGGTTGGACGGGATCATCGGAGCTCTTGATGGGACCCTCTGCGGGCTGGAAACCAAGCCTCGCGTCGACGGAAATTCGTATATATCTAGGAAAAAAACCTTGTCGGTTAGTCATTCTTGTTAACGCACTCACCGGTTTCTAACTCGATTGGCCTCAGGTCAACGTGCAAGCGATTGTAGATCACAAGGGCCAGTTCATCGCGTTCCAAAGCGGCTGGCCCGGGTCAAGGCCGGACATAGCCATATGGCCTCATATGTGGGTCTACCTTCAGCGAAGGAATCTATTCGCGAACGGTGAACACCTGCTCGCGGACGGAGGTAAGACAGATTGCTTACCTTTCGATGTGAACATAAAATAACATACCTTTTGGTAGGTTATCCTCTCAGCCCATACGTGTTAATTCCATTCAAGAAGAACGAACTGCGTCCAGACTACGCGCGTAGGCGGGATTTCAACCAGAAAATCACCCGCGCCCGGATTGTCGTCGAATGGGCGTTTGGAAGACTAAAATGGCGATTTCCTGCGCTGAAGAGATTAGGTGCGAACCACGAAATTAGAGATACTTATCGCGCTATCGAGGCGATGATGATTTTGCATAACCTATGCTTTGATTTCGGAGATACCCCAGAGTATTCGCGTGCGCGGCCCAACGACGAGGACGAGGGAGAAGGCGAAAGTGAGGAAGAAGAGGAAGACGATGAGGCAGAACGGGACCGGCGTGTGGCTGAAGACGAACGTCATCAGGCCGGAGGTGACGCACGTGAGTCGCTCCGCATGGGGCGTGCGCTCCGTGAACGGTGCATGGACATCATATGTCCGCGAACTTAGAGGGCCGAAGACGAGGAGCGAGGAGCAGCGCGGGGAAGCATAAGTATAGAAGACCGGAGAACGGAGAACGGGGAACAAGGACATAAGAGCAAATGTAGATATGATAAGAACGATGTAATTTTTTCAACGTAGAAATGCAAAAAAAGCGCGTGTATACAATGTGGACGGATACGAATCAATCGTGGGCAGTGGATGGATCCAAGCAAGAATACGTAAGCTGCAAACCGGGGTCGACACCTGATCCGTACAAACGCTCAAAGAGTTCGAGTACGAGAACGGAAATACGAAATGGGGATACGACAAACAAGGATGGCTCGCGTAGGAAGAGGCAAAAGAGAAGGAGGAAAACATATGTGCGCGATGCTCAAGTGTACTCGTGAAGGCCCTAAGGACCGAGTCCGTGCGCAAATGAAAACATACCGTTCGTAAATGTTCGTAAAAAAAGCCGCTTAGTCGTCCGCGTACAAATCATCAACTTCATCGTCATCCTCTACGTCTACGATTGCTTCGATAGTGCCCTCTCCCTGAGCAGGATCCTCGAGTAGCTCTGCCGGTGTCATCTCCTGATCATCTTGATCCGGCGCCATCTGCTGGATTTGGCTCTCGGATTGCGTCGCGACCACGGTGCTTGAACGGCTTCGATTAGTAAGCAGGCGCTGCTGGTTGCTCGAGCTCGAGCCAGCCTCCGAGGTATAGTCGGGGGGAGGCAGCATCAGCTGACTACTAGACGGGAGGTTGACCATTCGCCGGTTAACCTGCCTGCGCACCCGGTCCGTCACGGTTTGCAGGTTAATCCGCATCGGAGCGCCAGATGTCCGAACCAGTTGGTTGGCGGCGGTCCGGAAGTTCGGGTCATTCGTGCCGACGGTCCTCGCGAGCATCTCTGCTGTAGCAAGGAGCATGGAGTGTTGAGAAGAAATAGACGAGTTAACGATGTCAACACGCCTTCCCACCAGGTCCATTGTCGACTGCTCCTGTGCAAGAGCCATCCGTTGGTAAGCCTCTTGCTCCTTCACATGCCGCTCCTGCTCCGATTGAGCCATGCGAAGCTCGCGCTCGCGCTGAACGCCCTCCTGCTCCTGCGCCAAAAATCCGAGCTGGATCTCGAGCCGTCGGCGTTCGAACTGGAGCTGCTCCTCGCTCAATTGGATATTGCGCTCGTGGTGCGCACGCTGCTCACGAGCCATCTCGTGCCCGGTGGGAGTCGTCAAGCCGTTGTCGTGATCCGGGTGGGAAACACTATCGCTGGGCACGATCTCGTCACCAGCGGGAGCGACCGGGTTACGAGGATTGGAGCCTCGCGCACCCGCACTACCGGCCGCTCGGCCACTACGGCCACCAACAGCTGACACCGCGAGGCGCTCTGCCCTTACGGAGCTTGGGAGGCGGGGCGCGCGGAGTGCAGAAAGGGAAGGCAGGCGCGGGAGCTGTGGAAGAGAAACATGCGGAACCAGGGCCGAGCCATGAGTTGTAGACTGGGGCGTACGAGGCGGGGGCGCACAAGACGGGGGTGCACGAGGCGAGGGTGCATGAGGCGGGGGCGCATGAGGCGGGGGCGCACGAGGGTCAGACGGTTGGGCGGCGGGCTGGTTGGTGGGCGGCGGCGCCGCACGAGCTTTCCCCTTCCCTTGCCCCGAGCCGCTGGCCGCCGGGGGAGCTGCGTTGTCCGCGGCGCGTCCTGCATTCGAACGCGAAGCTGTATGATTGAATTACTATCATTGAGATGCACATTTCAGTAAGTAAGCTGTTAACTTACCTGAGCCTGGAGCTGCCGAGCCAATCTGTAGGGGCCGGCTGCTGGCCGGGGGAAGAGCACGCCGGGAAGAGGTGGATGCCTGGGGAGCGGCGCGCTCGCTCTGCGAGGCTTGGATCGATGCAACGCGCGACGACTGGGCCAACTGCGTTGGGAGCTGCGACGGCTCGGAGTGTGGTGGCGGCGAAATTGCGCCGCTGTGCAAGTTCGTCCGTGTTTGCAACGCTCGATGATCGCCCCACCTGTAAACATATAAAATTAAGTATAAGTGAATTAATGAAGGATAAGTAACACACCTAGCTTCCATCCAATAGTACCAATTATGGCGTACAAAAAGATAAAAAAACCACGGCCGCATTCGAATTTGGATGCCACGGCGCCGGAGCTCGGCAAAGTCACGAACGATTTGTTGGAGAACCGATTCGACGTCAGCCGAAGTTGTGTCGATCATGCGCTTAAGCTCGAATACGTAGGTTTGCATAAAATTGAAGAATTCCCGGAGCTTCTTGATCATGGCCATGACGGCCTTTGCACTCCGTTTACCGGCGAAGAGAAGTATTGAAAGCTGGAGTGATGGAGGTGATCGTGAGAGGCGAATGTAGATACAATACAATCAACTTACCCGACCACAATACGCGAGCGCCGCGCCAGGCGTAAGCGCTTCAGTCAAGCGCTCCAGCGGTACGTGAGGTTCAAACACATAGAGGATGATCTCGCCAAATTCGTACACACGGTACTGCCCCATCGAAGGGCCGTTGCGGTGAGCTTCGATCTCCGCACGGCTAACGTACGCCGCCCCGCCGGTCCGGGATACAGGACCAGTGTTAGCCTGTGACCCACCCGCCTGTTCGTCATCCTCGTCGGGCAAAAAGTCCTCGTCCTCTGGCTGGTCCAGATCCATCTCGGTGGCCGGAGGCGAAGGCGAGGGGCTCAGGATGACTATCACCTCTCGACGCTGAGATGACGGTCCACGAGGACCCAGTGAACTTGTGCGCGATTGAGGTACCGAAGCGGGGGGTTGAAACAAAGTCAAGAAAGTTTGGTCATCCCGCACAGTGAGTGGGTCGGAGAGCAGGACAGGATCGATGGGGAAGTCCCGCAAGCCTGCTCCGCTTGGGGTGCGCACCAAAGAGGATGGGCCGGGGGTTGGCCCGCGCGAAGCACGAGTGTCGGCACCAACGCCAACTGCAGACGCCGAGCCAGAACCATGCGACGAGGTGACCGTCCGAGCGCCAGTCCCCGGCCAGCCAAGACCAACCAGCGCTGATCGAGCTGCCGCCGTTGGAGTTGAATTGCCAGTCGGGGTGCGAGGTGGGGTGCCAGTGAAGTGAAGAAGCGATGACGCCGGGGGGAGCATTGGCCGCGCGAATGAACCCGACGTAGGAGTCGAGGCAGCATCGCGGCGAATGTCAGGATTCGAAGGGGGGATTGACCGGGGTGGGCCCGGGCGGGGTGGGCCGGGGCGGGGCGGGCCTGGGTGGGGCGGAGTGGGGCGGGGATGGCCAGAGCGGGGCGGGGCCGAGAGAGGAGGGGCCGATTGAGTTGATATGTCGGACCGGGGTGCGGACGCGGACGCAAAAGATTGAGGCGTCAGAGGGGGGAGGAAAGCGCGGATGCCAGCTCTTTGGGAAGCACTGGCGCTTGCGGACGGTGTCTGAGCGAGTGGTGTACTAGCGCCCGAGCGGAGGTGGCTTGTCGGGTGCTCAGCTCGGGGTGGATTTGTGCGCTAATGACAATCGAGTAGTGTGGGTAAATGCTACACCGCTGTTGCGTAGAGTTCTCCTTACCGAAGTTGGTGCGGAATAAATGCTTAAGTGATCATCGGTGCTGGTATTCGATGATTGTTCATGAGCTGACGGTGTCCAAAAAGTATATTTATTACAAATCAGATTCAACAAACGAGTGATAAATCACTCACAGCTGCCAGAGGCAGGAGCATCAGCGCTTGTACCAGTACTACCAGTCTGCGCAGACGAATGAGCACGAGGGAAGAAACTACGCAAACGAGCAGGGGACAAATCAAAGGGGTTCTCATTGACAGGGCGTGGGGGCAGCGGAGGACGCTATAGTAAGTTTGTTAGCAACCGTAGTCATATGGTGGTATATAGTCCGAAGGGCAAACGAACGAACCTCGGGCAGCCACGGGGGGTTAAAGCGAGGATCGTCCTTCGGAAGTGGTTTGCTAAACAAATCCATGTAAGTATCGACATTGGCATACGTTAAAGAGAAATATGCTTACTCCGAGGGGTCGGACATGCCGACACGATAAACTGGAGGGAACGCCCGCTCGAGGAGATCAACGAGGTCAACAAGAGTGCGGTCGGATAGATCGCGCTTGGAGTAGGCCCGGTACTCGTAGACAGGGCGGGAGAAGTCGTTGAAAGACATGGTGAGTATGGCAGGTATTTATGGCTTGGGGCGCCGTTCAGTGCAAGGTGTACGATCGTGGTAGAGGCCAAGTTGAGCTGGCGAGTGGCCCTTAGTGGTGGGTCACGTGAATGGGGCTGTGCTGATGTTCCAACCAACACCCGCCCTCAACCCCTCCCGACTTTATCTCAGACAAGCCCAGAATCGTTACGGCCCACTGCGACGGCTCGGCCAACAGCACCATTTCGAGGTATGCGGCAGATGATACAGGTAAGCGCACTGCAATACGACGCAGTTTTTTCCTGTCTAACCACTTCCACCAGTAGGTTTACAACGTTCACACCACTCTTCGCCCTCCTTCCACGCTCACATCACCCGTACAAGTTCCTATCACTCCTGCGCCCCATTCAAAAAGTTTTTTGTACGTCCATGATACTTTGTCACAACCGTGGCTAATTCATCCCGCATCAATGTTACGGCGCTCCGTGTCCTTCGCGTCTGTACGTACAAACCTCATCTGGTAAGTACCCATGCACCGAGGGCAGCTGACTTTCAGCAATGACGCGTGGGAACTCAGCAGTACACAGCATCTGTTACGAAAATCCACTTTGGGCTGTTGTCCTCGCGCCCAACCTCAAGCCGCGGCCCGGCATCGATCATGCTTCGTACGTGTCCAGGGCTTGGAACTACGTCGGATCTGTACTAAAACTCACTTTTATTTCAATCCAGATTCGACTCCCAACGATCCCCCTCCTCCTAACTCCTCCTGCAACGACCAACCTTAAACCTCGGCGAGGCGTCGATCGTGCTTCGTACGCGTCCAAGGCCCGGAACCACGTCGGATCTGTACTAATACCCACTTTTGTTTCGAAGCAGATTCAACTCCCAGTGATCCCCTCCCTCCTGGCTTCCTCCTATGTCACCAACCGTGCGCAACTTTCGCGCTGTTCATTTCCCAAAACCCTTTTGCGCACTCCGCGTACTTCGCGCATTGTTTGATGTAAGTGCCGAATCCACACGCTAAACGTTCGATTTGCATACTCCTAATTCTAATTCGCGTGCACCACTTAGATCTCATTCAATAGTACCATTGCTTGGGGCTCCCTTTCAACGTCGGTTCATCGCAGACGTAGACGCAGACGCCAGGTAACAAATTGGTAAGCTACGATTCCAATAGTACTTGCTCGCTTGCTAAGTTTATTATTTGATTTCATTTGAGACCCTATCCTCGCCTCGGTGTTTCTCTCGCCTTCGGTTTAACAAAGGTGAGGGTAAAGGCCTGGGCGCGGGTGCGGGGAGCAACCGATGATCAAGAAGTGATGGAAAGGTGAGCATGGGGCCAATCGACTGGAGAGGAGCGCGGGGGAGTTGGGAATGAATGAGCGATCAGATATGGACAAAGTTGGAGGTCCAACCGAGCGGTAAGTGAGGTATAAGCATGGAATAGGTGAAAGAAAGGCGAGGGCTAACTAATTAGTAAACGATAGATCGAGAGCGGGGACTGCACATGCGTATATAGGATAAACGGTATACTCGCGATGGCCAAGGGTCAGTAGGACAGCGGGAGTGCACAGGAGGCGAAGATGCCTATCCAGCTGTTGGCGCATTTCACGCGAACCATCATGGAACTCATGAACGATTCGGACTTTGTAAGTACGTACTCACGCATCCCTCGCCGTCCCATTGTTAACCTTGTCGCATCACAATTGCAGAGCTCCTATACAGTTTAGGCTAACTCTCCCTCGTATGCGTGCCCACCCCTATCCCTAGCAGCCATCAGCTGTCGCACGAACCACCACGAAATTCATGAACGATTCGAACCTCGTGAGTACGCACCCACACGTCCCTCACGGCCCTGTCGTTAACCCATCGCATCACAATCGCGGAGCTCCTATACAGTTTAGGCTAACTCTCCCCCTCGTATGCGTGCCCACCCCTATCCCTAGCAGCCATCAGCTGTCACACGAACCACCACGGAACTCATGAACGATTCGGACTCCGTGAGTACACAGGCATCCCGTCACCACCGTTAACCCACACGAACGATCGTGGAATTCATGTAATTTGCGCCAACCTTTTTTACAGCGCATCAGATATGGCAAACCAAATATCAAAACACTAGATCCATAATAAAAACACAGTGCCCACACGGAGAGACAGAGACAAGGGACAGCGTAATGAAGACACAACGGCTGTTTGGTCAATCGAGATATGTAACTAGCTTTCTTATGCGTGCGCTGACTCTATCCGCCGTTCGTTAACCCCTGCCGTGTGAACTACTTGCTTTTGGAGCTATAGGACTACTCACACTAGCACATCTGCCCGGCAAACCGTAATGGATTTGCGAACGGTTCAATTTGAGTGTACAACTGGGCTGGACGATGCGTAATATATAATGTACATATTATTATAACTATTAATTTCATTTTTTGTCGAATTTTTTGAAATATTTAATATGATCCATCCTTATCTCTTATCTGCTAATCTAATTGTCCCGCTAATCTAGTCACCGCGCTAATCTAATCGTCGGAAGCGCCGAGGAGCTAGGCAAGCGCCCGTCGCTCGGCAGGTCACCACACTAGCAAACAAAGCCCCTTGATCGCCCTCTCGGGCCGGACGACGAAGCAGCGCCACGCTCTAGAACACGTCACCCCGCCGCCGATCCGTCGAACCCCCTCTGAAACGCATCAAACGGGGGCGTACGCGTTCCTCCCAGCGAAAATCGTCAGAATTGAGGGCGCCCTATGTCGGAAACTTGAACAAAGAGAATCCTTACGTGGTCGCGCCACTCTACCGTCGTCACGCATGGCTACACCACATTACGCCCACCGGGGAGCATAACCATGCATAGCGATGCAATGCCATTGGGCCTATGATGCCACAATCATGCGAGTTTATACATGATCCGCCGATCACTTGGCGCTTAGTATTTGTACTGACTGTACAAGTTGAGGAGCTGTGGAGCCACCAAGGAGCTACCATACACGGTGTGGAGCTTCCTATATTCAGCCAGCAACATTTCTAACTCGATCAAACATTGAAACTAGCCGGTAGTTTTTTGTCCCCTTGTCGCAAAAGTGGCTAAATGCTACAAAATATGGTGTACGTAGATTTGTGATCGCCACAGCCTGACACAGAACAACCAAGTTTACAGTTAAGATACCAAAAAAGCAGGGCAAAATAATCACACATGATTATGCGACGTCACGCAACGTCATGCGGCCCAAGAGCGATGGCTCCGACGGCCATGCTACTCTACCATATTCACACGATGGCGATGCTCGGGATTTGTAACGACCGTAATTCCCCGTGACCGGGCAAATCCTTCGATTTACCGGTTTACCGACATAGTGCCATTGCTATGAGTTATAATCCGTTTGCCTTAAGCCAGTAATGGACCTACGTAAGCACTGATACCACCACTCTGGCATCATACAGACGTTAAACAATATTTCAAATGATTTCAATGAATACATGTCATACCGTTAAGTACTGTGCAGGTCGCTCCAGCAACGCAGGTGGTCGGACCTTTTAAGACAACATGCAACTGAATAACCCAGTCATCATGAATATGGAAACACGCAGAGACCTACCCGACCAAGCCTTTCCGCCGCATAGAGCATACATGGGCTGCTGAGTAGCGACAGCCGATGCCATTACGGCAACAACCAACGTACTAGCGGAAATCGATCGATACATGGCAGACCTAAAAGAAATAAAGGGCACGATATCTCAAGCTCTTTTTGCCAAGCAACCTTTATATCCAGAGCCACGGCAAACCAGCCGGAGAGTCGGAGAATGTGAATGTTACTCGGACATGACCTTCCGTACGCTCTTGGGGTTGATCTTACATGTATCTGGACAGATGAGCGGACTGGAGATCACATGTCGATTCGGTAGCCAAAAAATCTAAGAGAGATAGCTGATAGCTGATAAGTCGGAGCCACGTAGGCAGTGGCTAGGAAGGAGAGAGATCCTTTCGACGCGTGAAGCCAGGTACACGGAGATCTGATAGTCTTTCGTCTCGGAACAAAGTCGGTAAGGTTGGGCCCCCAAGCATAACAACCGTTTTTGCCTAGACTATCAACGAAAAGTAGGTTGGAAAACCAAGGCAGCTTGAGTCCAATCCTTGGTAGGCCTAGAGCTTGGCGGTTCCGTTTACCTATTACAGTTTTTATTCCTCAAAATGAGTTCATTCTGTGTATATATGCGTACCAAGATTTGAGATGGAACTCGTGATAGTCACTGACACATGTCATACCAGACCAAGCTTTTCACTAATTTGACGGGAAGGCTCTAGCTAGATAGTGATCATTCAGTCTACCCTACTGCATGATTTGTTCACTGAATATAAGAGCACTTACCGGTTCTACTTCCAAGCCAGCGCGGGAGATTCTGATCCCTCTATCGTGTATTTTTCAACCCCAGAGCGCATATATAGTATATAATTCGCACGTATTCCCTTCAGAGGCGATGATTAGCCTATGTTTCAACGGCAAGTGATTCGAGAAACATGCTTGTTTAGAAATTTTGAATCACAGAAGCAAGGTCCTGAGTTTTGATCTATCCCGTGGCACGGATATACAAAAGTGCCTATCCAATTAAATCCACCACACAGTCTGCATGGGCTGCTGCGTAGAAGCAGTAGACAATATCCATTGCCAGCCTTTCAGAAGAGTTGACCAGCACGTACCAAACAAGCGCAAATCTATAGCAAGAAGTAGTGTCCCGAACTGTATCTGTCAAGTATCTTGTGTATACCCGGAGCACCTATAGATGGACCGAAGAGTCAGAGGATTTCGAGTCATCCGGATGTGACCTTCCTCGTTCTTACGTGGCTTATTGCACATAAATTTAGCCTGGCAAGCAGTTCGGAGGTTAGATGGGGGGCATCAAAGACTTTGGAGTTGGGATTAGTGAGCAATAATTCGGAGCGGCCATAGAACGAAAAGACATTTTTAATGCCTGGGGCCAAGCATACAAAATTCTAATACCAGCCCGCGATGGAACTAGGTCAGCAGGGTCGAACGGTCCCAGGGAAGGCGTTCATACGCATCCAGCACACCGAGAATATCAAGTGTGGAACGGCTACACAATCATGATTAAGTGCTCGTAGTCGAGAAGTAGAGACAATGTGGCGGCTAGCGGAGACTAGTTGGTAAAATATAAGAGGTGTATTCGGACCGAGCTAGGGTGCGGTTAATAATGCTCCAGGACATTATTCACCGTTTATAAACCCCGGTTTGTAAACAAATATGTTTATATTGATGTTAATAAACGGGATCATGTGCACCCAATGTATCTTCGAGACAAACCTTTTTGTGTCCGTAGCATTAGAATAAATGATGAGAAGTGGCGAATCTAGTATAAGCTTAGACGATTTGCTTCCTGGATTCACGCCTCCTGTTGCTTTTGTACAACCTGAGCTGTTTAGAACAGCACCAGGCACAGGTTTGTTGCTTAAGATGTCTAACATGTAGAAAGACGTGATAAAAGTGTATATAAAACTATAATAAATGCGCGGTGCGCAGTGTGCCTAAGACGACGCTCAAAGGCATATGTGATAAATGAGTATATTCACAGTGAGTACCTACGGAGCCTGAGGCGCTCCTTATATACATGTTAGAGGCTGTGTGCTAGAAGGTTCTACAGGCCTCTGTATGCGTTACATACGCATATATGCTGGAATCTTCTATCACACGATTGTTCAGGCATATTCTATAGTATTCTTTTATGTATGTACAAGTAGGATTTCTACATAACAGTGACGGGTCACAGAGATCAACCCCGCGCATTGCATCGACAATTGCTCTAGCCACGTCACCGTCTCTTGGAGACTGAGCATGTGGGATATGCCCCGGAAGCAAACCGTTGACACCATTGGACAAGCTCCGCTCTGAAGGTTCTGTGTATATAGTTAATAGAATAGAAAATGACACGCATATATTGAAGCTTCCCAAGCCCAGGTGAGCATTGGGCGGGACTGGTATAACCAAGACAGAGTTGAAATGTACAGTATATGCTTTTTAGGAACAGGAAATCACGTCTATAGCTGCTCACAGTGGCTTGTGGAACTACGTAGGTCTAGTCCTAGTTGTTAAGCGCCAACTTTACTCACACGGCTCAATTGGACTTGGACTAAAAACACGTTTATAAACACGTTTTCAACTGTGTTTATAAACCTGTGTTACTAACAAACTGATACTAACCGTACCCTAGACCGAGCGGAAGATCCAAGGCAGAGAGTGGCAAGCCGATAAAAGAAAGAGCCTCACGTGCTGATTCCGAGGGTACACATTTATGTTTAGCCAGCAGCTTTGTAGCTTTCTTATCTCTTGAGAAACCAGCCGGAGGTGTGGTGCGTCGAGGATCAAGCGGAGGCTAGGTTTAGTGACTAGTGATTTAGCTTTCGTCAGGCAGAAGCACCGTAGAATGATACAGAAGCAGCTTAGATCCCGCAGACTTGGCCCAGAGTAGACTGAGGTATAGTATGAACCGAGACATATGTGACGAGCCAACCAGAACCTGAATAATGGTCTTGACCTTTGAGATTTTGTGGTAGTAGATGAAGGGAAAAACGCGGTACCAGGCAGCAAGAATGAGATAGA
The DNA here is from genome assembly GCA_019616345.1 of Ceratobasidium sp. 395. Taxonomy (NCBI): domain Eukaryota; kingdom Fungi; phylum Basidiomycota; class Agaricomycetes; order Cantharellales; family Ceratobasidiaceae; genus Ceratobasidium; species Ceratobasidium sp. 395. The sequence goes on from WSTH01000332.1 coordinate 25,276, forward strand.
GCGGGGGGTGGGGGGCGTTTCGTGGAATTCGGGTAACAGCTGTGAGCAATCGTAAGGAGATTGGCACCAGGCTCGGGGAGCTGGGGCATGACCGCCCGAGCTCCGAACCAGATTGGTATCGCGGGAACCGGATAGCATCGTACGAGCTAGCACACTCTTTCAGTCCGCTCAGCGTATAATATACCTATTGCTGATTGTATGGCGTGGTCCCTACTTGCTCTATGTCGCTGGTGGTTGTGACGGAACGAAACAGGATCCCGGCGCTACGATTGTGCAGATCACGTGTGTATCCTCGGCGCTTGATTTGTCACCGATTCATGGATTTTCCTCGCTCTTCTTCAGCACTCGACCTAGCTCCGGTTGGGTAACTTGAGTCTTTTCGAGGAAGTTGAATGGATTACGAGAGCTACGTAGCTACTTTCAAGATTAAACAAAGGAGGTCCAGACACCACGCATATATGCGCCAGTGGTGAGCATACCCCGGTCCTCGAACATACATATTTAACGCGCAAGTTTGAGTAGTCTTAATGCACGCCAAACTACATAGAAATACATTTGCTTCTAAGAATGATACATATTCTATATGTCTGCAAAACGGAGTCCGGAAATCCGACGTCTCAAATGAAAATGCGAAACAACCTAGGACGAATCTACCCCAGCGACGAACACAGGAACGCTGTCGTCCTCGTCCTCCAGAGCAGCCACAGCGGGGTTAGGTGCAGGCACAGTTGGATCCTCGTCAGCGCCTACCCCAGTCGCGTCCTTCCCGTTCGAGGAGTCATCGGTATTCGTTCCGTTAGATGGCGCCTGCGCCTCGAACGGTTTGAACACCAACACCACACTTTCCGGCTTGTCCTTCTCGTTCTCCGTCATCACAGCAGCCCCCGACGACCCGGCTTGGACAACGTACGCTCGTTTCCTCTTTTCGTTCCCAGCCTCGTCGTTCCACAACGGGCGTACGGCCTTGTTTGCACGATTCCATCCAAACCTCTGGCTCGCATGTGGAACGCTCGTCACGCCATCCGTAATACAAGGCTTGACCGCCAACGCACTCTGTCCACCTGTGCTATCGTTGTCGAAGGTAGCGCAGTAGGCTTGAACCTGCCCGCTCGTAGCATTGACAAACGCCATTTGAAGAGACACGACATGTTCGGCCGTTGCGTTGGTGTTGTTAAACTGCGATGCAATAGCGAAGGACGTTGGATGGCCAGAGTCAACAACGTAGATCGTCGAAGCGTTACGCGAGGACGAGGCATCGAGGAAGAACTGGCTAGAGCCCGACTCGGAACCGGATTCTACACCTTGAGCCGAAGCAGAAGGGTGGGGAGAGAGAATAAGGTCGCCAAGGACAGGGCCGAGGATCGGTAGGCCACCGAGCACATCCGAAAGGGTCCCGCCAATAAGCTGGATAATCCCCCCAATACCTGGGATACTACCGAGGATAGGCATTAACGGGTCGAGGAGGCCGCGTCGGCTGAGTCCGTGGAGAGTAAGAGCACGAGAGATTTGCTGAACTTCGTGAGAGGCAGCGCGAGTAATGATCAAGCCGGGACCGTACTGTATAGGAAGAATTCGTAAGTAAAATGGTGAAAGTGAAAATAGGGGTAACATCGTACCTGGGAGTCAACACGGAGCATTGTCCTCCGAAGGTTGTCGCTGCCGTCCTTGCTAGTAAATACTCCAGTAACATGGTCTACCAGGGCAACGTCTGCGTCCTCGGCGTAAAGCTCCTCGTTCGGGTCAGGCTGGTCGATAGGGTCCTCAAGACTGCGACGACTCGCGTCCTTGCCAGAGGCAGCGGCCGAAGCGGGAGGTTGAATGTACACAGCCTTGGTGTCGGCCGGCTCGATGTCTTCTCCCTGCTCGTGCTAGCGTACATTAGCGTTAACACGAGAAAAAATTGGTATTCATAAATCACCTCATGATGACGGCCAAGTATCCTCGAGTTTGACGCAAAATTCCGAGGCCGCATATGAACCTTGGCGACACTCGGAAGGTCCACGTCCACAACATACCGGCGGTCCTGGTCGCCCGAGCGGGGATTAGGAGCAGCGCCGACCGCCGAAGCGGCGATAGAAGCGAGGAGTGCTGCAAACTCTGGGGTCAAGGCAATCATCTTGAGGTGAGGAGCGTGGCCGAGAGAGTGGTCGGGTTGGGGAGGGTGGTTGTTCGACAGAGGTTGAACAAGCCGGTTGAGGGGCTTATATTATTTCAGCGAGCATCAGGAAATTCGAGAGATTTGTATCCTTAGGGGCAGCCGGTCCAGTTAGGGGTAAATCTCCAACGGTAGTCTAACCGGAATGTGATCGACAGGGGCCGCGAGGGTCGAACCGCATGATTCGATCAAACACAAATTGACATAATCCTGTCAAGTGGATGTATAACCGCTCGTCCTATTTCGTCCATGTCTTCAGGGAAGCTTCAGCAAGAAATACTTTCATTGGGGTGGACTACGCACTCGAGTTTTTGGCTGGTTCGCCTCCACAAATCGTGGATCCGCTAGCCAAATGGGGCAACATACATAGAATTGAAGACTATTTTGGTTGCGTTGTTAACGCGAAGTTGGTGGGAGCTAGGGAACTGCGAGAGACGCATCATGGTGGTGAGTCCAGTGGTGACAAACAAACACAAGATTTCTCAACAGCACGTGACCATGCAAAGTATACCTGACCAAACAACGCAAAGTCCGAGCCCCGTACACACTTACATCAGCAAAAACCAAAAATTTTCGCGTAGCAGCTACAAGGTTGCTACGTGCAACAGGTGCTACATAGCACTACGT